>WYDI02007101.1:0-37828 GCA_009867235.2 Psittacus erithacus
AAGGCCAGGTTGGACAGAGCCTTGGGTGGCATGGTTTAGTGTGAGGTGTCCCTGCCCGTGGCAGGGGGGTTGGAACTAGATGATCTTAATGTCCTTTCCAACTTTAACTATTCTGTGATGCTATGATTCTAACTTTGTCAGCTTCTTACTCTTGGTTTGACTCTGATGTATGTATTTACATGTCTTGAGAGCTGGTTTACAAAATGCTACCGCTAAAAAATTTGAACACCGGTCAACTCTCTGCTCAGAGCCTCTGTCAATTCAGTGACAACCTGGGAACCCTCTCTGTAATGTCTCCAGTTTCTAAGCAGGAATATTTAGGTAATGGGGAACAACAATATAATAATTACGTTTTCACCTGGATAAACTGGGAAAACAGTATGGATTTCTCTAGCCCAGAGTTGCATTATTGTTTTTGCAATCAAACATATCTTCAATTAATTTGCACATAGAAGCAAAAGAGCATCTGTCTATTAATTTTAACTTGTTAATAAGATAATTGGAAGAGAAAGGTTATTCCATATTGCAATATTTTAAAACTTGATGCTGCCTTTAATATTGTCTTTACGTTACACAGTATGAGAAGATATTTATTTTTTTATTATTAGACCAAAGAATATTACATAGCTGGGGAAAATATGTCCAACCTTTGGAGTTTAATGTTTCTTTAGGTCCATAAGGCTCATGAAGAATTGTGAAAGGCCAGAGGCAACTTATCTCATTCAGCCATTTCAGTGGTTCTTGTTGCACTATCTTGGCATATTCTTTAAAACTGATAAAAATCTTAGAGAAAAAGAAACCTTGGAATGGGACTAAAGACCTTGGGAAACTTTTATTCATGTCACCATATCACTTTTGTCTTTCTGCCTCTGTTTCCTTAGCCTCTACTGTACCTGTTCTCTACCAAGTCCTTTTTATGTGCTGATCAGCCTGCTCCACTGCATTCACATGCAGAGCAGAAGACCATGTATTATTTATATCCAAGGAATTGGATCTCTGAAGGGTGTTCCTTATCAGATCAAATGATTATGCTTGTTGGGGAAATGTAAGCCTTGCCATAATCTACAGCTGAAGAATAGCAGCTGGCAAGTATATTCTGCTGTATGGAGGAAAAGCTAACCAGTATCTTGGTTCTCAATGGAACAGGAAACTTGTAACATGTATTGAAAATTGCCCAGGGCACAAATGAGGCAAGATACCTAAATCTGCTTCCTATCACACATCAGGTTATGCTTAAAGCAAAGCATTCCATCTCTGTTTAAGGTGAGAGGTTGTTTGCACAAGGAGCAAGTCTAAGGTTTTGAAATCCCATAATCATTCTGTTTGTAATAGTATAGCAAAACAGGAAAACAGGTGCAATTCCTAGTGATTTAAGCATCATGCCTGGACCCAATGCCAGGAACAGACAAGATGAGCGGATACAAGAGGTGGAATGGCCATAAAAGTGTAATGCGTGACTGTGCACATATAGGCATGCCTGTTCCTGCAGATACTTGCACTTCTTATCTTCAAGAAAAAGGAGTTATTGTTAGTTGTAACAAAGGAGTTATTTAAGGGGTTCATATCGTCACCTGGCTCAGGGTGCGGCTGTTTCTGCAGGTCCTTTTTATAGTGTCTTGGAGCTAAACTCTGCACCTTTCCTCCTGATGTGGACTACAGTGGTGCTGGGCTGGTGATTTTCCAGTAAAACTCACGGCACTACGTCTCCTTCTGCTTAACATGTGTAAATTTCAGCCATTAACAATAGTTTCAGCATGATAGCCTGTGATGAAATAGCAACTATTAGTGATTGGCACAAATCAAAATGAATAATTTCCTCTGTGCAAAAGGTGCTGTTCCTCAGATTTTATTCATATTTATTGTTATTTATAGTTTTCAGGAGGAAATGAATGATTGTTTTTTTTTTATTCTTTAGTAAGAATGTAATCCTGATGATTTCCTGGTGGTATACACAACACTAAAATAAAGCAGGATTGTACTTTACAGCATTGTACCCAAAACAGTGATTAAAAATAGGTCTTTAAGTAGCTGAGAACTAAATGAGAAAACAAAGGGAAAGATAAAGTATGAAACACAGTACCACCATTAACCCTGGTATTTTGACTTCATCAAAATTGTTTGTGTTTTTCTTAATGCTTCAACTGCTGAAATTGCAACTGAAATTGTAAATATTCCTATATTTTTTAAAAAGTGTACACTCAGTTCTACAAAAGAAAAAAAAAGCTGTTTCGAAACCCTGCACTTGAGAATGAAAAATACAATGCAGGAGTAACTTGGAATTTTAAAAGTAGAAGACAAATAGATAATTATGCACAATGAAAATAAGAATTACTTGGAGCTGTTAAATAGAGTTTGGTGTCCCCAGTGTGTGAGTTCTGAGGTTGTTAAAACTGGATTTTAATTGATATCCTGTCTTCTCCACACACAACCTTTGTGACCTTCAGTATTTCACACAACATCTATGCACCTCGGAGATGTGTGAGAGCTGCATTATATTTCCTTACTTCATAGAAGAATTGTGAAATCAAATTGTATTCACACAAACACTCTCTCTCTATGTATTTGAGTAACAGGTACTGCAGTGTAGATGGGTGTAGAAGAATCCAGATAGGCAGATAGCCCATGCTGGTATTTAAACCTTAAGTTTTAAAGCATGTTCACATATTCTCTCACATGGCTATAAAGTAACAATTTTGTACTTTCCCTTTATGAACTTTCTGCCTGTTAAGCTCCAGCTTCATTTAGTATTGCATTTTTGCTAAAAAAATTATTAAATGATCCAACACAAAAATCCAAGGCTAAGAAAAGGCTTATTTTTCATACTGTGTATGAAAAATCTTTTCCCTTTGATTTGTTCAGCAGGCTTTTGTGGTGTCTTGTATCTGATTCTTATATAGGAAATGTTTTCCTCCGTAGTTGCCCTTTAGATTTGTATTTAGAGTAACACAGAAAGTGCCTAATTTAGACACTTTTGCCGTACTTTAGGAATAAGGTTGATCACAAAGTGTTCTGAATCTGCATGAAAGAATTCTGGAGTTTTGATAATTGTTTGGAAAAGAATGAACTTTTAGGATTTCATAGTAAGAAAATACTTATAGTTGATATACAGTTGCTCCCTCCCATGTATGCTTTAAATGTAGTTGAATAACTGTAATTGTTCAGATGTAATGGAAATTGTAATTGTTAAATACTAATTTTTAAAGTTTGAAAATGATGTGAAAATGCTAATTAAAGCTCAACTTTATGAGTCCTTCTCCATTTCCACTAAAGAATAGTGTATGACGGAGCCTGGAGTTTCCAATAAATTCGTCATACTCTGCCTCCTTGTAGTTTCCCTTCAATTCTGCTCCATTACTGTTCATACTGCTGATATCTTCCTAAATAATTCAGTCCCACTCTCTCTCATTACAACATATAGTTGTTTTGGAAAGAACTCTGTATGTTTTGCCCTTTTAAGCTTTCTTTGAGAGTACTGCTGCATGGTGCCAGCCAGCCTCAGGACTTAGAGGTTCAACTTCAGAGAAAGTAAGCTCAGATTGGCTGAAGACAAGTTCGTTTTCTTCCCCAGCTTTCCATCCCCCTTCCTCCCAACAGGCTTTGCCACCCACTTAACCATAAATGATGACTATATATATATACACATATATATATGCACTTCTGTTCTGCCTTCCAGTAATTCTAGGATGTCAGGCTGCCATCTTCCTCCCTTCTCCCTTGTCTTCTCAATGGGCAAATCAACTAATTTTGTAATCTTGTTTCCCTGGATCTGACTAGCACACCCTATCTCTACTAGAAGTTCTGGGGAGACAGGCAGATCTTCTCCTGAAAGTAAAATTAAAGGGAGTCAAACAGCACTCCCAACGCAGAGACAGAGAGGATACTGTCTTTACTTGTCAGTAATGCATTTCCTGGCACTCCTGATCAAATCAGTAAGTGGAGTTATGTGTGAAAGAGACTCCATTTTCAAGACTATTTTTTGAGGGTTAATAATTTCTGTAACATAATTATGAAACAAAGACCTTTTCTTGTCAGGACTGGCTCATTTTCAATACTATCTAAAGACATATAAATGAAAAACTCTTGAATAAATTTTCACTGTTTAGGAGCTGCTTAGGAGTCTTATTTCCTTATTTAAAACCCAAACTTTTTATTACTCATGGACAATATTTGACAGAATAAGACAGCAGCATTTTAAAAATCTGCCTAACGGCATAATGTACAAATGAAGAATGTTTTATGCTCGTAAACCTTTTGTCTTATTCAAACTGTTGAGCTGATTTCTTAGATGAAACTCTACCAAACCTGTGTCTCCCTAGGAGCCAGCCATTTAAGTAGAAATAATTGGCTGTCATCTATTAGAGGTGTTTTGTGGGAGTCTATTGTTTTTTCTTTTGTTTTTAAAGAAAGCTGGAAGGCAGATTTTTAATCCTGTTATATTGTTACTGTTCTTTTCCGTTCTGGAATAGCAATGTATCTTTCAAGAGAAAAAAGATCAAGGTCTGTTATTTTATATTCTCTGATGTGTAGAAAGTGCTCCACACAAAGTGAAAATTTAATTAAAGCTGCAAATAAATCCAAGGACATTTAATACCTGAACTTAATAGTTGCATTATGCTATTGTTGTAGTGCTTCTTTTCTAGGTATTCTGTACCTGATGTAGATGAGCATTTATGAAACAGTCTGTAGATCTGATGTGAATGTGCTTAGCAGCTTGGAACATTCTTTTATTTTTTTAGGTATTTAAACAGAGGTTCACACGCTTGATGTGAAACATCCCTACTTGAAATATTATTACCTGTTCATGTAAATGTGATTTTTGTTCTCATGAAGTAGTGTGTGTGATTTCAAAGATCTGATGTTTTTTAAGATTTGTATTATCATTTAAAAGCCCAGGCTCTGTATCACTGTATTCGAGGATATAATTCAGCTTTAGGTCAGCCTGCTGGCCACAGAAAGTGTATGAAAATCAAGTTTGCTGCAACAGTTGTATAAATATGGACTAATATGTGGGAATTTATATACAAGTCAGAGCTTTCTCATACTGTTGCTCAAATTTTTTTTTTTAATGTTGCTAGAACTGTAATTCAAACAGCATTCCTTCATGTTTAATGTTTTCTGCTAACTTTAGTGAAGAATATATGCATATAATATGTATGTATAAATATGTAAATTCAAACAACAGTATTTTCTTACTATTTAAGCTGATTTTTTATATGCATAACTTTATTGAACTTCAATAGAGTTCAGAACATTTATTTGTATGTCCAAAAAAGAACCATGCCATGTCTACTAAAGATGCCATAATTATGTATTTCCTGATTGAAGGTATATTCAGAATGCACATGTTGTATTAAGCTACAATTGTGTGTTTAATTTCCTTTGACAATGAATAATAGAAATGTATTTTTTTTTTAATTTTCAGTCTCTTTTGAACCTGATAAATTCAGTGTCTACTTCCCCTCCTTTGCAGTCACTATAGAAAGGAATCATAAATTGTTCTCATTCTCACTTAGTAGTGTTTTCCATTCACTTTGTACAGGTGTAAATGACTACATGGGGACAAAGTCAGTGACGAAGCAGGAACAGAGCTTAAAGTAGAAACACAATTTTTGTGGTAGCTGCAATGCACTTGGGCTAGGTTGCCATATGTCTCTCAAAGCAAGATTTTGGCAGTTGTACTTAGGCTTCCATATATTCTCCTGTTCTGCAGAAATTAGGAAATTAGATGCTGTTGCTTCATTTGGTTAATTAGCTGGCCTTTGGAGTGTATATATAAGCTGTTCTCTGGATAAAATTCAGAGGTCACATCTGAAGTCTTGTCCTAAGCACATTAAAAGAAACCCTGCTGAGTGTCTTTCTCTGGATAATCAGGTGAGGCTTCCAGAAGGTGTGCAGTATGTATTTGAAAGCCTTTGGAAGTGATGATCCCTTGTGGGTGTGTATATGTGTGTATAAATGTATATGTACATAAACATGTAACTGAATAAAGATACCAAATGCACATAGAGAATTTTTCTACCTTTCTTGAGTCATGAGTAAGGAAGGCGAAGGAAACAAAAGCCTTTAACCTCTGGAACAGCTTGTCCTAATTTGTATTAATCTAAAGCGTTTGCATAGTTTCCCTCAAAACATTTAAAAACGAAGTCACATTGGGAAGTGTTCAGGTAGGAAGGGTCAGCTGTTCTCTCCTGAGTTTATTTCTCTCTGTTACCTTCTTCCATTTGATCATCAAATGTAATGCCCTTTCCTTCCTCCCTTCCTTTCTTCCTCCCCATAGTTTCTGAAAGGGGCTTCTCTGATTACTTCAGAATTGATTGCCTTTCTTCTTCCAGCTGAGATCAGGATGTTCGAGGCTTTCTTTGACAGTAAATCATGTTCGGACATGGAAATGCTGTCTTATTGGTGGCAGAGCCAGAGGTGGGACAGCATGGTCTGTTTTGCAGGAAAGGTCTTTTGCATAGCTACTAACTAGAGGCTGACCTTAAGAATCCCTGAATTCAAATCCAATTCTATTTGCTGAGCCCTGTTATTCTAAAATAATTACAATGCTGATTGTGTTGACTGCCTGTATTGGGGCTGCTCCAGTTTGTCTTTCCTGGCTTTGATCCAGGATTATGCCTTGGCTTCAGTGGCCATTTAGGCTTAATTTTGTAACTAAAATAGAGAGCACCAAAGGCGTTCTGAAATTGCTCTTGGATCCCAAAGATCATCTGTGTGCCATGCTGTGTC
This sequence comes from Psittacus erithacus, assembly GCA_009867235.2. Classification (NCBI taxonomy): domain Eukaryota; kingdom Metazoa; phylum Chordata; class Aves; order Psittaciformes; family Psittacidae; genus Psittacus; species Psittacus erithacus. The sequence goes on from WYDI02007101.1 coordinate 6,730, forward strand.
AGTGGGGCCCTGAGATACTCCTGTGTGGGCAGCCTGTATGCCAGATGTGGGCTGGTAGCAGGCTCGGTAGTGGCGCAGAGCTGATGCTCCAGAAGCCTTGGGCAGCTGCGGGGCTGGGGATCAGTGTGCGTTCTGTAACAGGGTGCTGTCAGCTCCTCACCCCCTTGCTACATTGCTCGTGCCGCTAACCAGCTCCCTGCTGTGCATGGCAAACGCATTGCCAGAGAGATATATTCCTTATAAAATCATGTTCTATAGATCTCTTGTTAAAGAAAAAGAGGGGCTTGGCTGTAAAAGGTTAGCATTTATAGATGCTCCTGTGTGGTTTCTGTTGAGTTTGTAATGGCTGTGCAGGAGCTTTGAATAGCTCCATATGGTATCTGTTGTATTGAAGTTTTCCTCTAATTGGGAAAAACTGGTAGATCTGTAGCTGGCCCAACTAAGTGGTCATAAAGTGTCATGAAGATAATAAGAGAGATAATATGCTCTGAACAAAAATACCAGGGTAGAAATGCCTCAATGCATTTAATCTGTTACGATCCTTATTTTTTATTTCAATCTTTATTTGGATACACTCTGTATTAAAAGACTACAGAGCAGAATTTCATCACCTAGTGGAAGCATCAGTTTTCACTGTCCTCAGTATACGTAATTCAATAATGCCTTGATCAAGCTGCTGTCCTAGCCACTCACTATTATTGTGCAATATCTTCTCCTTGTTAGATGTTGCAATAGAATCACCATCTAAATGAAGGATAACATAATTAAGTGGAATGTTGGGCAGTATCAGAGGCAGAGGTTTTTCTGGAGAGGGAGTTACTTTGCCAGAGCTCTGTATTTTAGTTGTCAGCAATCATAACAGCAACCGAAAGGTTATAACTTTGTTCCAGGCTATTAGGTAATTAAAGCACCTATGAAAAAGAGTCTCTTACATTAAGGAAGTGTGTGTGTTTGCAAACAGCAGTTTGGTGTTCATTTTGTTTTCTTTGAACTTGTAGGGAAGAGAAGCTTATGTATAAAAAAACAAAAAAAAATTTAAAATCTCCCAAATTTCAGTTGAGCAAATGCACTTAAATGTCATTTAAATGTTGTTTAGTCTACTTAGACTAAACTGTCTCTAAACATACCTAAAGAAGTCAGGGTTTCTATCTTAACATATTGCAGGTACAGTTAAAATTCTAATAATCAAAAAAGAGTAAAAGAAAGGCCAGTGGTTTAATTAGAGCAGAAATGAGCCATTTGTTCACTGCAAGACCTTGACCCACTACTATGCCTTCCTGTTATAAGCTTCATACCTTGGTCCTCTTGAGGGCTCCTGGAGTGTTCAACAGTCTCACTTCTGCTGGTGGTCTCTTAAGAACTGTGCTGCCACTGTGGCTTGAATGTGAATCAAAAGGCTTTATATTTTCATTAAAACTTCAAGGTTTTAATTAGGGTGATTCCCTGTTAACTTGATCTATTGAAAAATAAGTTTGTTTTATTGGCTGTGTATGCCTAGCTACCTCTAATTACACTCCTTGAAAAGATGGAGTTGCTTTTCCATACTCCTGTGACAGTAGCTAGCTGGTAATACTCTAACATTCAACAATTGACTATCTAACGTTAAGGATTTAAAAATAAAAAATAGTTGGCAATGGAATATGTTGCACTGCCACATCTGTAAGGTAAAATCTAGAAAGCAGTAGTGAGAAAGTAGGTATGGCATGGGCAATAAAGCACGTCTTTTCCTATGCTGTGCTCCACTCTCACAGTGACAAGTCTCTGTCTAGGCGAGAAATGATTGATAGAAGAACATGACAACTGAATTAAAACCAAAAAATAACTTGGTACTCTGCAGAGAAAGGCGGGAAGAAAGAGGTGCCTTGGGTTTTAATCTTTTCTATGAGTTGTTTCATTATCCAACTACTATGTTTAATATTCTATAATAATATGATATATTATGTAGTCTAGTATGGTATACTCTCTGAACTAAAGATTTCATGTATCAGGCAAGTACCATACTTCTTAGCATCCTCTCTTTGCCCTCAGAAATGCATTGTTCTCAGCCAACATCAGAACCCAGGTTCAAAAATAAGGGTAAGTGGCAGTCCCTAGCTCAGTCTCAGTTTCCAGCAGTGGTTAGTCTAGCAATTGGGATATTCTCTTGGGAAATAGGAACTGTGAGTTGCACAATCCTTAGATTTAGGAATGCATTGAATCCAGACTTCCAATTTCCTGGACAAATGACCCAACAACTATACTACACATTAATAAAACATCCTCCAGCCTTGACATTCATCTCACCACTAATAATTTGCTTGAAGAATGCTTCATTTTAGCAAGCAAAGGTATAAGATGTTAAAGTTTAAAGCTTATGGTACAAAAAAATCAGGGGAAAATTAACTGCTGTTTGTTTTGTTTTTTTTTTAACAATGAGCACAGTCAATCCCTAGAATAACTGAACAAGAATTGCAGTGGATTTCCCATTACTGGAAACCTTAAAATTGACATTGTGTGTTTTTTCTAAAAAAAACATGCTCCAGGTCGATCACAGCTATTGAGATTTGAAGCAATAATTAATTCAGGGAAGTCCCATGACCTGTCAGACTAGATCATCACAATGGTCACTTCTGGCTCTAAAATCTATGGAGTTCCTGGCTTCTGTGCTGTGAATGCAAATGAGACTGCCAATTAGTGTGCTTTTTTTTTTGAGGTTGACACGTGTTCACCGAGAGCTAGGCCGAGACCACCAAATTAATTTTTAAGTCATTAAAATGCTTCATTCTCTGAATAATGCTTGTCACAAAACACAATCAGAATGTGAAAGAGAAAGCGTCTTATTCTTGGAACAAAAAAGTAAGCATAAGGAGGCAGTATGAATATAATGCAGCTTTTTTTACCATGTCTTTCTTTCCCATCACTGAATGCCATATATAACATGCCTAATCATTCATTTAATTTGCTATTTTTATATCTTAGAATAGAAAAAACATTACTAAGACAGTGATTGGTGGGGAAGATTTTAATGCAAAAACCAAGGACAAAATATTTAAGTAGTGGCTGATCCCTGATCTCGTGGGAGTGAGGATGTCTATTCAAAAGGCAGGGACAAATACGAATACTTAATCATCTTTAATCTGGATTTTTTTCTTCAGGTGCATAATATGTTTTTGCTTTCAGTAAAATCAGTGGGCCCATAATTGCTTTATAAATGAATGGCAGGTCTGTAACTTAAATAAAAAGCCATGAAATATATCTACATGTTTGAATTTAACAAGACGAAAAGGGGAAATGGCTTCTAAGTAACTGTAGGCTTTACATATTAATTAACATGGGTGTTTAGAAACATAAGATCAGTGACTGTGTTTTATGTCTCAGACGGGGCAAGCAGAGCTTGTTAGCAAGCAGTGAAAAGTATCATTCCTCACATGCAGCACAGGGTTATGAGCTTTGTCTACACATTTGTTTCTCTTCTAGTTATATCAAAGAGTGCTGGTGTTTTTGATACCAGAAGGGGTTCATCCTAACATTTCAACTGCTGTGAAAGAGCCCTGAGGTGCTAAGGTGAAAATTTCAATCCTGTGCAAAAATGAAATAAAGTTAACACCCTTCTTACTATTCATCTAGCACTAAGATAGGGACATTATTGCAAAATATACTTTTACAATCCTTCCTGATTTTACTATTTCTGCCTGTTTTTTCAATATCCTGTAAACAGCAGAGTAGGAAGGCCATACTAAATGAGAATACTGGGTTTTCTGGGTTTGGTGGCAGTTTATACTCTGACATGATACACTACAGGGTTAGTTTTTCTGATTATTTGTAAGTGGGTGCTGTCTCTAGGGCTCAGTTTCTGCAGTGCAATCTCTCTTTAATGAAGTATAATATTATTGAGTAACCAAAGAAATAAAGAGCACTTGTGATTGTTTTGTGCTTGGCAACTCGAGCTTGCAATATGCGTGCTCCTCAAAGCCTGTTGCCATTCAGAGTGCTAAAATTGAATTTGCAATTTCTGACTATGAAAAGCATCCCTGGCATTTTTAAAATGATGCTCCCTAAGAATAATGGGGCCATTCACTTTTGTTTCATGTTGGACTGGTTTCTGAGGGACCTTCAAGAAATGAGACAGCTGTTTCCGTGTTACCAGCAGTCTGAACTGGGAGTAAGAAAAGCCCATGCTTTCAGTCAAAGAGGTTTCTAAATATACCATCAACAGCTTGTCTTTTCTCTGTGCTGGATTCTAAAAATGCAGAGAAGGAGAAGGCCAGCAGTCTGGACAGTGCTGGGATGCTGCTTGGAAGAAGCTCAGGTGCATCAGTTTGCAAAATCTCTGATGTGGAATAACTAAGAGCCACTGATCTCACTTCAGTAATCCCTGTGTGAAACCCTACTGTATGCCTTAAGAGGACTACCTTAATCAAAGCTTCTCAGGGCTTTAGTCTCAGGGCTACCAGTGTTGTCTAGAGAGAAATAAAATGGGATGATCTTGTGCAGCATTTCTGCAAGATGTTTCATTTTAATTTGAATTGAAAAGAGTTATTTTAAGTGCTCATTTATTACTTCCTAGACTGTTTTCTTTACGTGCTCACATATTTGGGAATTTTTCTTTTTTTTCTTTTTTTTTTTCTTTTGAAGATCACTTTCTGGTGTCTTATAAACCACCGGCTGCCCATAGACTGCTCTGGGAAACATTTATTAATATGATATTTTTTTATTTTTGTTTTTATTCAAGAAGCTAATCTTTATTCTTGAAAAAAATAACTGCAAAACTCTGGTGACTAGACTTTTTGCATTACAGTAGCAGCCAACCAGGTCATGAGGTTACATAAGAATGTTCTTTATGCAAGGGAATCATTGCTTGTGGTACTATTTCATGGGTGATCTCTCTTCTTTTTCTAGACTTCAGTGACAGAAAGAAAGACATGGCTGAAATAAATTTATTGGACTTAACCTACTTGGTGTATTTCAGTATCTGATGCAATTTAGAGTATCTTCAGGAACAGACTTTCATAACCAAGTAAGACTGGAATCTGTATGGACTTTCATGTTTACATTACTATGTGACCTCATGTGTAAGCTCTTTTACATTTCCGTCTAAAACAGAGAACTGGGCCTTACTGGAGGTTTTTATTCCCACTACAGACAATGAGATGGGGACAGACGGCTTTCTGCCAAACTCATCTCACAGATGCGGGTAATTTCTGTGATAAATCGTTTATTCACTGAAACATTGATTTTTAGATGATTTATCCTATTTTTCTGCCATACGGGTGATTGGTTAAGTCCAGCTATGTCTCTTTGAAATACTAGATATTTTATCTAAGTGTTTTGGGGATCACATCAACTATTCAGTTTTCTAATTCACCTGAAAATAATCCAGCAGTGTTGCCATTGTGCCCAGTCTCATTTTCCGATGTTAGAAATCCCTTGCTGACTTACAGATTTTTTTTTTATAAGCTTACAAAATAATTTGGATTAGATGAGCTCTGTATAGGTCCTGTATCCAACTTCCTAGTTAAACCAGGGAAAACATCAAATTCAGACCAGTGCTTTGTGCACGAGTCTTGAAAATGCCAGTGATGGAAGTCTGCAGCCTTCCTGGGAAACATATTCCAGTGCTTGATCACCTATTATGCAATTTTTTTTTTTACTTACGTCCCCCTGGATTTTTCCTTGCTGAAACTTGCGACTATTTCCTTTTGCCCTTTCACTGTTCAGCTGCAAAAAGGTCTGGCTCTACGTTTTCTTCCTGTTGTGGTGGCTTGGAAGCTGATGCACTGCATGACCACTTTACCTTTTGCTGTTTCTTACTTACCCTGTTGATAGCAATAGTGACATCTTTGCCTTTTTCTTTCTCTTTAGCATTATTTTCTTGGTGAGAAGTTGCAGCAAGAATGCATGCGTGTGTAATATGCCTTCATGATTACCTTCATGTTTTTTATGGATTCCACTAATTTATTATGAAATGTCTGCATATGATTTAAAGTATATCCATCAAAAAATAAATGAACATGGTGGATTTTATGAAGCATCAGTGCAGCTTCTTTTGCTTGTTCATTTAGCAATTTTCAAAATACAGTAATTCCCAGAAGGCTGCTTAGTTTCATTAGTTCAAACCAGCAAGGTAAGGCTGTTCCATTATTTGTTTGTTAAAATATTCAGAAACAAAACCTACCACTACTTTTACCTACATGTCTCCAAGAAACTTTATTATTAATCACAGCAATAAAACAACAACTGAAGTAGTTTAATGGTATGGGTTACCAATGATGTAACACAACACAGTTTGATGGCCAGCATCAAGCAAAACTTAATAATGGAATAGATTATAATACAATATGTGAACACCCACCCCCACCCCCCTTTCAGTGAAATAACTCATTTTCTCTAGAACAAATTCTGTACAAATAAATTGGTGGGAATGTTGTCTTAACAAATGGGCACTTTGTATTGAACATGGGTTGAAATCCTTCACACGCTTGACAGGTAAAAAGTTTGCATCAATCTGCTTCATGCGTGTGCATGCACAAACTTAGACTGTCCAGAGTTGTAGGGTTGTGCGTGTTTTTATATATATATCAAACCCCCCCAGATTTCCAGGATGCTCAGAGATTCACTTGTGCTTGAATTCCTGGAAAAACTTGGTATCAACTCAAAGAATTATTAAATTTCTTCTTTTTCTTGTACTCTTTGTGACAAAGTGGCTTGACCAAAGAGCACTTGTGAAGTGGTTTTACTAATGTTGGTCTGGAGTGGTATGTCTGGTCTGTTTCAAAAGATGGAAGACTGGTTGTATTTCCTCTATGAATCCTCCATTTCCATTTGAACTCCTTGTAACTCCTTTTTCTTTAGAGAACTGTTCTGCTTTCTGAATTCCATTTCTGTAATAATTTCAATGTCTTGAGATAAACTGTGATAATCTTGTATAAAATACACACCTCTCAACTAACTTGTTGTCCAGATGCTAGTTTGTTATGTCTGAAGAGTGTCTGATACTGAAGTATTCCTATCTGACCTGCCTAGGTTAGACAAGCCTAGTGAAAATAAACCAGAATATTTGTGCTTTTGCTAAGGAATACCTCGTATTATAAAATGTAATTTGTTTTTGGCAGTACTTGGTAAATAAGTCTAAAATACAGAAGAAAAAACTATTGTTGCCTATAAATAGAAATACAGAGACTCCTTTATTCTGCAAAAACTCATGGACTCCATCACATGCAGAATAGGTTATGAAGAAAGCACACTTCAACCACGCCTCAGTCTCTTCTAATACAAAGAAATATCACTACCTCATTAAAAAAAACCAAACCAAACCAAACCAAAAAACCGAAAGAAAACAAACAAAAACACCAAACCAAAACAAAAAAACCCAAACCCAAAACCTATGGCCAGCTGGCATTTTTTTTAACAGATTCAGTTTCCATTGTGATAAAATGTAGGTGCAATATCTGTGGCTCTGAGATCCTGTTTAAACAGCCCTGAAGCATTCTCATGTTCTTGAGCAGTTATTTGGGTATTGGAGGCAATTTAGCCATTTTATTAATATAATTGTTGACATTCCTAAAGCAAGTTTTTAACTCCCAAAAGGCCTAGAAAATTGACATCACTTTTTCTGCTGCAACATCAACAGTGGAAGTTCAAATCTTACATATGTAAATAAAAAGTGCAAAGTATGAAGACCTTTTCTGGTAATTACAATTAGAAAGTTCTAGAGACAGACTCAGCCCTAATTTTGCCACGTTTTTCTCATGTTAATAATAGCAGACCAATTCTTCATCCTGCAGGGCCTATCTGTAAAATGTTAATCTTTCTGTCCCCTCTATTCATCTGTACATATAACAGACTCTTCTAATCAAGCACTCTGTGTTTCACCACCTAATTCATGTCCCATTCAAAGGCAAATTGTAGTACTAATTAAGGGGGACAAGCCATTTCCTGCTTGCTTCTGATCCACACAAATCCACACACCTTAAAACACTTGGACTACTCATGGGATTATCTTTCTACCCAGAAACAGAAAAAGTTGCTCTGAGCAAAGAGAATACATTTTTGATTAGAGGACACCTGTTAGGTTGTGGTGGGTTAACTTAATAGCACCCACCTGAAAGGCATTAGCTTTAATCTGGGATGCATCAGGAAAATGGGCTAATGACAATTTAGTATTTATAAGAGTATTTAAAGTCCCTGAGTAAATATAAGTCTTTAGAGCCAGCAAATAAATGTATCCAGGAACACCATTTTCCCCACGCATAGCAATGAACAGCAGAAGTTCTCGGATCCACAGGCAGTGCTGGCTCCCCAGGTATCCACTTGTTCTACCAATAGCTCGAAAGAAAACTACAGTGATTAGTGAATTCATCAGATTCGGACGAGAGAAATATTCTGCTTGCTGCATTTGCAGTGTTCTACTTTAACACTGGGTCATAGTGCTCTGGGAAGCCTCTAATCATCCTAATACCCTCCATAATCTTTACAACATAACCTGATAAAAGGTAATTTGGGTTGACAGAAGTATGAGTACATGTTGCTGATGTGATTTGGTTCAGCTAAGATGGTCCTCAGGTCCACCCTCTCTCCTTACTCAAGAAGGTCCACTGCACTCCCTGTTGCTGCCCTTGACCCCTTGCAGCATCTTCCACAAGTTGTCATCATTCCCACATTTTTGCAAACTCCGACTCTCCAGAAATTGAAGAAGAACTGAAGGGGACTTTGATGCAACAAAAAATGGGTGGAAAATTAAATATAATATCTCCTTGTGCTCATAATCTATTGACACAGTGCAATTTCAGTTTTTTGAGTTACATGCCATACTGTCTGGAAAAGTTAAAGAAACTTGCAATAGTGCCCTTATTCCTGTGAGGTGGGTAAGGTAAAAACATCCACGTCTGTGGATGATCTGAGTGGGTCTCTTCTTTCTTTAAAAGGAATTTTCATGTTCCCTGTCAGCTGTCAAAGATACAGAGACTGATAAACTAATTAGGATGGAATTCAGATCTTGCATTATTTTGTCCTGTGAGATCTCTTCTGTAAGAGGAACAATTGATTTCTGCTATAACATGGTCAGGCAAACCGGTAGAGCTGTGCTTACAATTCCCTCCCATGGCTACTCCACAGCAGTTCTTCAGAACTGAATAACCAGACCATATATGTTCTTGTTGGCAGTGGTGATAGAGGGATAACTAAAATCGAGAGTGAGATTTTTCTACTACAGGAAGTGGGAGCAGTAAAATAGAGCCAGTTGTAACATGAGTGAAGGGATATTGAAGCTGATTCCCAGCTTTTACCAGTTTATCCTGGAGATCCTTTGCAAAAGCTGTTTATTCACTGATTTGCAAGAAAAACAGATTTTGTTCTTTCCTGTACAGCACTTTAAAATGGTGTCATAAGCACAGTCCTTTGTGCTGAATAAAACATCAAATTTGAGGCCTCTCAAGCTACCCACATAAGGAGACAAAGAGAACCAGCATTGCAGTTCACCCTGGATGGGCAGGGATCTCCCCATCATGGGCACGACAAGACAGCTGGCTCTCATGTATTACCTAGTAGCTGCAATGAATCAGGAGTGTGGAAATGCCTGACTTCATTTGGGTCAGCACAGTACATGGCAGGAGGATGCTGCTTTGCAGAACAGTCATTAAGGGAAGAGGTCTCCTGTAGCACACTGAGTTAAAAACTATGTATTAAAGAATAAGAATATTGGATAATTTGATGAGTATGCTAATAGTCCCACCTACAAGAAACGGTGAAATGATATCTGCATTTCATACCATTCATGAATTTGTTGGTGTAAGTTTAGCTTCTAATGGACCACATCTGACTGTTCAAATGAGAAAATGTCTTCAAAAGAGGCTTGTAGTTCTAAAATGAGTGCATCCTGCTGGTCAAAATCTGGATTCAGTTCACCATTTATCATCAAAGATACTCTTTGGTACTTAGCTATGCACTTAAAAAATTGAAGAGAGGAGCTGTTTTGTAAGATGATATAGCTCTTACTACTGATTGGGATTGTGGAAAAGCAGGATAGCTTTCGAGAATGTGGAAGAGGTTTGAGAAAGAGGGGTTTTTTTTAGTGTCTTCTTATAAGGTCTTTTTATAAAGGCTTCTCTTGAGCCTGTGAAAGTCAATGGTGATTTAGTTTGGAATGGGTTTAGACCCTTTGTATTTGCAAACCTCAGATGCACTTTTAGTGTAGAACAGACAGGCAAACAACTTGGTATTTGTCCATAGTATGAAGAGAGCACTGAAGTCAAAACATCGTTGTCAGCATATAATGGGGGCTCTGTAGTGCTGCAGCACTTAACTCTTTTTGCTCAATGGCAATGAACTCAACGGTCTGCAGTGCTTTAGAAAATTAGATCAATTTGTAAAACTTGCTGTGAAAGTACTTATCAAAATTTCAAAGCTTATTTACTGCTTTGACTTCAGTAGAGCTTATTTACTGCCTCAGCTAGGGAAGGAGAACATCTATTTCTCTGTAAAGTGTTTATTATTGTTTCTGAGAAGGACTGTAGCCCTGATGCAGTGCAAATCATCTTGCTTTCTGCTGTATTAAGCTTTGGCCTGATGATGCAACCTTTATGCATGTAGGCAATGCATTTCAGAAGAAAAATTGTCTTTATGTTGAATTAGATGAGAATAGAGGTAATTAGGAGTGACATTTTGATGGGGCAGACTCTCTGACACTGCCCACTGGGAAAGGGTTACAAAGCACCCATTAGTAAGAGTGCTGATTTCTGCTATCCCAGTGACAGGAAGGTTGTGCTGAGAAAATCTGTGATAGCCTGGGGAGGGAAAGGAGATATCAGAGAAATCCTGTGCTCATGACTGAGGTACACGCAATCCCTTCTTTAGAAGACCTGCTCTGCTGTTTTGTCAGGGAAGTGGTAGATACCTGTGCGTAAGGAAGACCAGGTTGCATTTGCAGGCTGGCTGATTTGGTAGGTGCTTTGCATTTACTTTCTTAAGTGGGGGAAGACTGAGATAATATGGAAAGGGATTGACAATGGGCTGATGGCCTGCATGGTGAGGAGGGAAAACATTCTCAAATGGCTGGGTCAGAGGGGGATGCCAAGATGCCACCACCAGAGGGATTGCCACCAAAGGTTTATTCCTAAGGAGAAGGTGTTCAGGTGTTCAGGTGTTTTAACCTCCTTCTCTACCTTTTAAGAACAAATGTTCTTGATACACGTTTTGAAGGAATATGTTGAGATTTTTCTGTTCTTTGTGCAAATAAAGCGTGTTTTTATCTGAAAAATAATATTTGTCTGTTTCTTTTATCATTTATTTCTCATATATTTTCTATGTTGAAATCAAGCAGATCTCAAAAGCAGAGTTCAAAAGGAGATTTTTATAGATTGATTTTTCTTAGGAGCAAATTTCCTTATATTTTTTTATGCATTCTTTTAAAAATATTCTAGTCCATTTTTGGATTATGTATAATTTACTGAGTGGAAAATTGATGCCTTCAGGAAAATCTCACAAAATATTTTTCTTCATGGCAGGATAGTCCTCTGTGCCTATCATCTTGGATCTTTTACTGTCATAGTTTCATCACAGGGGAGCGTCTGAATGAAAACACTTTGCTTTTTAGGAGTTCACCAGCTTCTGTGACTAATTCCCTGTTGTTTACAGCATTAAATGTAGTTCTAGTAAAATGGTTGTCATCACAAAGAAATATGACTTCATCTGGATAATCAGCAGCAGAAGAGACAGATGAACTTCTCAGAAGCAAAGATGTTGCTTTTCATATCAATGTGTCAAAATGGGAGAAAGATAAAATATAGGCCATTTGGCAGAACTCCTTCTAAACTGAATGTTTTCCAAAGTTTTCTGTGGGCATTCAGGTGCTCCAGAACAGGTGTGCTCATTTTGTGAAAGCTTTATTGAATTTAAGTCAGACTTTAACAAATCTGATGACTGCCACATCTTCAGAGCTTCCCTGAAGTGGATTTTGTTCCCTTAATTCACGATTTTAAGTCCCAAGGATTTCTTAATCAGCGTGTCACTTAAAACTTTTTGAATAATTCCTTTGCAGCTTGCTGTAGGGAACCTTGAATAAACATAAGAATAAATGTTCTGTTAATTTCAATTTTTGCATCATGTAATCAGAAAGAAAGTTAATAAGCATGCAAGATTAAGAATTAGCTGATGAGCATGTTGTTTCCACAGCAATGAGAAAAATAATGTCAGTTTTGCAACCTCCCCTCTGCCTGATCTATCTCTAATCTGTGCCATGTACATGCAGACACCTTGCTGAATACTTGCCTTTGCCCAATACTAAAATTCTTTATGTCTTTCTCTCCTTTTGCCTCTGCACTGTTTTTCCTTTGGTATCATCAAATCCTGGCTTTCCAAGCATTGTGTGTGCTAACCAATGCTCTCTTCTTTTTCCAGTATACAAAGTAGGGCCACCACATCACTGCTCTCCCCTCCTTGCATCAGTGTCTTCAGATGCTGCCTTCCAGAGCACTGCCCTTTAGCCTTGCTTTCTGCCTAGCCGGCTTTCTGCCTCCCTTGCAGTCACAGTGCCCATAGTTCAGGAATGGGAATGGCCTTCGAAACAGTCCCATCTGTTTTCAAACTCTACCAACCCTCTACTGCTTCATGCCATCCGTAAATGCCTCTCTGTCTTTTGTCTGGTTGCTTTCTTTCCCTCCCTCCCACAGTGACTGTTAAGCTCTGATATGCCTTTCACAAATAATGTGAATATGAAGAGGAAGGGAGGATACAGCTCCCCAGTTCCAGCGTAACAAGTCCCTGTCAGTCTGTGCACCCTCCTTGGGGCAGGAATGTTCCTTGCTGCTTGCTGGTGGCACCTTTCTTTTGCGCTAACCAGCAGCTTTGCACAGGTTTGGAGATTCCAAGCTGTTCAACTTGCAGAGCATCCAGTAGTGCAGAAAGTAGCAATATTAAATGAAGGAAGTGACAACCAGGATGACCTGGACTGATGGCTGGTATTTAAATAGTAGTCATGATCAGGAAGCAAGTTTAAATTCAGCTTTCTTTATAGTAGTGATGCGAGTGTGGATTATTTTAGGCAAAATATCAGACTACTCACTATCCTTAAAAAAGAAAGTGAGTGCTTTAGTCCGAGAAACAAAGCCTTCAGTTAAAAATAATCATAACTGCAGTTTATATTAACCTGAGCTCTTGAAAGCTGTCTTAGCAGAGAGATGAAATTGCAGTTGCTTCCTCCTCAATCAGGTTGAGGCTTGATGATACTGTAAGCATGTTTCTTTAGCTACCTTCAGCAGATTAATGTCAGGCTTCTGTATTTAGTCATGCTCTTACATGACAAAAAGTGCTTCTGAAAGGATATCTGCTGGATTCCCTATCTGCTGTACCAATAAAAATTTTGGAAAGGGCCATGTATTGCTATCATGTGTCCAAATGACCCCACTCTGCATGTTTCCATATGAATTACTGAATGTGCCAGTGGACTGGTAGAGATGTGTGTCATTCTGCAGGCAGAGGTGTTACAAATATGGAACACTAGTCAAATATGCACAGGAGATTTCCTCATCCAATCTTTTTAAACATATGAGATGCATAGTAAATTCTATGAATGGAGCCATGGGGCTATGGAAAGGCTAAAACCCGTATGTGTTATCAATGTAATTTTTACTGGCAGGAGAAGAATTTAATCACTGATATGCCAGCCATACGACAGCACTTAAACAGTTACTGTCAATCAGCTGCCATGTGTCAGTACCCTCATTTATCCTTTCAGGGCATATATCCATTTACATTATCATCATCTGAAAGACAGAACAGCATTGCTGAAAATAAAAGGCCATGTCGGAAGCCAATAGAAAGGGAAATTAAAAATACGTATTACTGTAGCATATGCATGTCAAGGTAGGGATTTCTGTTATCACTTACAGGAGAAGCTATTTAAGGGAAAAAAAAAAACAAACCCTGAAATTGTGTTCTAAAATTTAGGTGGGAGACAGTAAGAAACAGAAGAGATAAATGTGTACTAGAACTTGAGGCATCACTGCCTGACTATCCTAGCCTTATGTAGCTAATATCCTCGTCTATAGAGATATCCTTCCAAGACATTTGCTTGATTTTCAACTGTAGTCCCCGTTACGAGTATCACTTAAACATATGCATAATTTCAAGCATGTATTGTTAAGAGATTAGAAAGCAATTACAGCTTGTCAAACCTTCTCAGACATGGTCAAATCCCTTCTCTTCATCACAGTCCTCTAAAAATAGCTGTGTCCAACCAGATGAAAGCTTCAGAACTGTTGGGCCCCAGTTTTGTGCAGGGGCAAGAACGGCATGGGCACTCATCCCTAATCCCCACATATATTTCTTTCCTTGGGAGGGACACCTGTATGTATAGGTCAGATGGCAGTGGCAGCATACATTAAATAATCAGGATGACAGAGTTTTAAAAAGTGTACCTGGAGATTGGTTGGATTTCTGGGCAAAATTGGTTAAAAGAGACATGCTTCCTTCTCTTCCAGATAGAGGAAAATGACATAACCCTTGTGAAAGCCAGCTCCTGTATGCTTTACCAGTACAGCATTTTTTTGGGAGGATGGAGGTGTTGGGGGACACATAACTATTTGTGCAACAAACTGTTTGAAGTCGTGATTGGCACTCATGAGAGGCTTTATCTATCACTCCTCACCATTTTACTGGAAGGCTTCAGCAGTTCAAACCGTCATTCAAACAGTAGGCAGGTAGCTAAAACTGCTTACCAGCAGGTCACCAAATAGATGCAGAACCCTGTGGCCTCATTTATTAATTTCTAGTGTAAAAAGTACAGCAAAGGAGCTGCACAGCCTTTACTGAGCAACCAACTGAATCATAGGAACGAAGCTGTTTGTAGCAAATGAGGAAAGGTCATTTGACTCACTCAAGCTCATTAGTCCTATTTAATATTGCCCTTATCCAGCACTGAGTAGATGCACAGCCTTGCCTTTAATACTTCATCCTCCAGACCATGCCTTACAACTCAGCTTATCCTTAGCAAGTTCTTTTGGAAAACAAACAGGAAAAAAAAAACAAAACCAAAAACAATGAGAGATCGGTATCAAAAAAACCCAAAGAAACAAACAAAATAATCTCAGTTACTTATGTTCTCTTCAGGTTTGCAGAGTTGTTTTTGCTAGGCTGAAAGTGGTAACCTGAGGCTATTATTGTTCTGAAACAGTGTTGATTTTTAAGACATCAAGTCAAAAAAGTGTAGTTGGAATCACAAATACAGAAAAATTATGTAATGAGGGCAGGATGCTATACAGAGAAATAATTGCAGACCTCATCATGCTTGAAATTTTATGTATGTTAAATGTGTTATGTATTCTTCAATGAAGCACTGTCAAGCAGATGACTACTTACTTGGAGAGTCTGAGTCTTTGGTTGGAAAGATAATCTGGGAAGTTTATTGAATAGCTTGGTGAAGGAATGCTTTTCTGATCGAAGCAGTCCTTGCCTTGCAGAATTGACTCCCACTTCACTGAAAGCATAGAAAGAAAAAACAATATGGAGCAGTAGTTGCCAATCACTTGGAGAAAGGACAGTTACTGCTGTGAACAGAGATTTTTAAAAGCATTTTACGTTACTTCAGCCAGAGATAGATGTAGGCTGGCGTGAGAAAAGAAGGAGGATCCTGTTCACAGCAGAAGTGGCATCTGCAGGGAGCAAAATTGCTCCAGCGTTATCTGCGATAAAACATTCTTTGGCATCAAAGGGAGCAGAGATGGGACAGGATGGTGAACACTGCTGTCTCACTTGTTGCTTGAAATCTGCAGCTTGTGATAAGGAATTCCAGAGAAACTAACAGGTAAGACCAACAACGAGATCACACAACAATGTGGAAAAAAAGTGAGCCACAAAGTGAGAAACAAGTAGCTTGTAGGTAGTAGACCTGTCTTTCAGCAAGCCTGCACCACTGACAGTGAACCTGGTTCTCTGGCTACTATTAAGAACTCAGCTATTACTGATACTTAGGTCATTTATTAAATATAACTTTTGGTATTCAGTTAAAAGGTGTCCTGAACTTTGGAAAGCATCAAGAAGCATGTTGTAAGGTGCATACTGCATGTGTCAGCAGGCCACTAAATCGTACTGGTGGATCTTGGCTGTAATGCACTGGCAACTTGAATCCCAATCAATAGCCTACCAATACAAACAGATAAGGCCAAAATTTCCAAATGCAGTTGCCTGAACTAAATCATTAAGAGAGGGTGAGCTGCCTCAGCATTTTCTAATTTGTTTGGTGTTATCACTTTGCAGTAAAGAGCCAGAAAAAGAGAAAAAGCCTCAGAAACAGAAACAGAAAGTAGAATTACATCAGTAGAAGAGAATGGCTGTACTAGATCAAATCAAAGGTCCACCTAGTCCCCATCCTGTCTTTAATGCTCAGTGAATGCTTGCTGAGAAGTAAGAAGAGGTCAAGTGTATACAATACTTCTTCCTAATGGGTTCCTAGCCTCCATCTACTTTCAGCTCTGGGAATTTCCCAAGGGAAATCTCATCCTCTTCATCTTTTGTCTTGTCTAGTCAGATTGCAAGCCTTTAGGTTGGATTTTATCACTGTGGTGTTACCTGTGGGTACATGAGACAAACATGTAGAATATATCTGTGTATAGACGCACTCATGGAAAAAATACTGAATTCATTTTTCCTGAGCTGAAACTTGCAGTGAGGTGGTATTGCTCAAAGTAGAAAAAATGTCAGAAATCTTGTTCTGTCTCAGGCTGTTGTTTGTTTAATTCTGTCCCCAAAACCCGATAAACAAAGGATCTTTACCCTTGAGTCTCCATTTGCCCTTATGAAATATCAATAACAGTTCTGCCCACTTGCATGTCAACATTTATCTCTTTGTTGTTTTTCTCTAAGGTCTTTAGGGAACTCATTTAACGAGCAATAGGTAAACGGAAGAGAAGATTTTGGTAAAAAAAAAAATATTGAGGATATTTTGATGTGAATCTTCTTTCCTGTCTTTACTATATTACTGATTTTTACAAGGAGAGAGAAGTCTGAGAAGAACTGTTGCATTATGTAGTGTATATTATTTTAGCTGTTTGTCTGCATGGTGTTACATGCTTCTCCTCTCTTTGCTTAATATCTTTCTAATTTTCTTCTCTTCTTTCTTTTTTTTTTTGGGACACTGAAAACTTCTCTACAACCATGAACTGAGTCCAGCATAGCCCTCCATGGAAGGGCTGCTCAAGTGGGTCTTGGATAATAGACTACTCTGATAGCCCTGCCACAAGGTTGGTAGATCTGTCAGCAGGCAAAGGGTTACCTGACAGAAGTTCATGAACATCAGTACTGGTTTTTGAACGTCTTGGTATTTGAAATCTAAATGTCAGAGTTTGGAGAAAACATTTTGCTATTGACGTAGGCATTGACTGGACATCTGCAAGCCAAACATCCCCCCTCCGTAAAATAAACCTGTTGTGACAGTCTCTTTAGACAAAGGCAGAGAAGATGGTGCTGACGTGAATGGTATTTCATTGACTTTTTTTACAGAAAACAGTGTTTAAAGAATGAAACCTAGAGCTCAGGATAGTAACAGGTGGCAAATGCATCAAGATAATGAAACTCATTTAACATGAATGAAAGAGGTGAACCTGTGAGGCTTAAAATTTGAACTCATAGCCAAAGCTTTTGCTCATTCTTAAAATCCACTGGCAGTGACATCTTTTAATTTTATTCTGTTTGTTTTTTGCTTAAGTAGTTTTAGTTTCTTTCTACTGATTACCATAAGAGGCTGTATAAAATGTTGTTGGGTGCCAAAACTCAGGTCCCTGTATCTCAGCCTCAATCTGTGGAAAGTACATTGCACAAATCTCATTATAGTCTTTCTTAGTGCTTTCATAGAGAAGGGGCTCTTCTGCCCTTTCTTTAACAAAAGTATTCTCAGGTGCTTCATTACATTGGAGATCACTCCATGGCAAAACTTGTTTTGCTTGTATTTCACCATGAAACGGAATGTGCCTCTAGGCTGAGGTGTGAATGAATATTGCCCCTTTACTACTGCTGTATAGTATGAATTCTAGGATTTTCTATGTCTTATGCCTTCTGAGTCATCTTTGCTTAAGGGAGATGTCCTTTTCCCTGTGTGGATATGAATCAAGACTGAGAAGTTCCCTATCCACTTCTGCATATCTCTTGTAATGCTGTAAATGTCTCAGGAACAGTCTGTTCCTACAACCAACGGACCAGGGGAACAACTGATGACATCTGAAGGAGGTCATCATGACTCTTCCTGTATCTGCTGGCACTGGATCAAGGACCTTGGAGGATTGATGAGAAAAGGAGCAACTGGTTTGTTCCCTCTAAGATTGCAGGTGGAAGCAAGTTAATGGCTGGGATAGGGGAAAGGGATTGGGGAAAAACAAAGAAAGGAAGTAAGAGAGACTGCTGCAAAGGAAAAAAATCTCAGCATGGGGTAGTGATCGTGCATTGGGAAACCAAAGCAAGACACAAAGACATCAAGTTTAATGACAGCTGTGGAAACAAATAATCAGTCTGGAGATTTCAGTAGTGGAAACAATTACAAATTAATACTCAAGATGTAATACAGCATCACATTTTCAGCTGCACTGTACTTTGAGCTGGCCACATTAAGAACATTCTTCCTGCAAAAGCCTTAGTCCCTAATGTACAGCTTGCTTGTTTATAGAGAGCAGAAGAAATGTCTAAACCTTCAGGCAAGAAAAAATCTCCTTGAAAGTTACAGAGAAATTGGAAATGAATGTTTTACTACTGATATTCACAAACATGAATAAAGTTACTACGCAATTAGTTAACTAATTTTCTAGCTGGACGAAGCATGCACTATGGTAGTCCTGCTCACATATTAACCTTATACTTTGGGAACTGAATGTTGGGATCCCCAGTGAGAAAGTCAGATGAAGGCCTGGAGATGTAAAAAGTCCCTTTTTTTCAGCTTGAATTGATATAGATGTAATGTGAATTGCATGGGTGCCTTCAGAGACTGACTGAAGTTTTGCTCTGAGGAATTAAAATTAATACTTCTTTCTCTTGAAACTAGTAATTAGCAGAAAATAATCTTAGTTTCTACAAACCAGCATTTTTAAAAAGGTGATTATATAAATAGATACTGTTGCACAATCCATAATATATTGTATATGCACAAGCCATAAAATACATTGTATATGACAGTGGGTGAAAAGCCATACTGTCTCATTGCCTGTGTTTTCTGCTAAAACCAGGGAAACTTTCAGTGTGCTATGCAGTCTCCCAGAATGATTAAAAGGACTTGTGGGGATGATTTATAGGTTTAGAAAATTACTTGCAACAGGTTACTTCCTTTCTTTTCACATTTGTAGGCTATTGTACATGGTTCAGTCAATTAGGGCTTTGTTTCTCATGGCAAGCACTGTTGCTATGGAAATTATATAGCATAGGAATAACTGGTTGCTGCTTCAAATAAGGTTTTTGGAAAACAGTTTAAGGAGTAAAATGGCCTTTCTTTTGCAGTGGGGAGGAAAAAATGATAAGTTGGTTAGCTCCCTATGTTCAGAAGTTTGCAGCTAAGGTATAAAAATAATTATAACTGAGATTTAGTGTGAGATAAACTCTATAAACTAGAATAAGAAAAAGTAGGTTCACAGCTACTATAAACAAAGGGGAAGTGTGATGCATTTTAGGAAGCTTTTTGTGCTTGATGTCAACAAAAATTACTACTGACTCAAAAGTTGGCCCACCATGGGATAATAGTTGTACAAAATGGTGATTATTGTAGCTATTACTATATATACTATAAAAGTGTTAAAAGATGCTATTGCTACAATGTGTTTCAAAGACGAAATAAAAGGTTAATAAAATAATAATTACAATATAGCAACAGCCTCACTCAAACATGAAGGTATGCAGATGCTTTATTTCATGAAGCACAAAAGGCACTACTTAAAGCCATACGAAGTGCAAAGAACCTTTATATGGATGTAAGATTGCAAACTTGATGTTCTTGAGTAAGTCTGTGCTTGTGAGAGTTGAACAGTTTCTATGACAGTAACACCTTGTCCTCATAGTGCTTCTTATGGATGCTTCTTTGTTGTATTTGGAAAGCCCAGTTAGGGCTTGCTTGTTGCAATTGGTCAGACATCTAAAGAGCTTTATGGTGAACTAACCTTTTTTCTGAATGGATGCTTTCTGCTGACATTAATAATGGTACTGCACCAAAGACAAGAATTTATGAGAGTCCTGCTCACCGTGCTTATCTACTGACAGTTAAGCGAGTGTGTCTGAACCCAGCCTCGGGGAAGGGCGCGCCTGGTTGGCGACTACCCCCAGCCCTCTGCTGCTCACCCTGAGTCCAACAGAAGACATTACAGAGCATTAGTGCCACAAGCACTTCCTCGTCTTACCCACGAAATTTTGGCAGTGAGCTCATTACAAGCCATCCATTAAAACTGTCTTGTTCAGCTGATAGATGACCCCCCTTAGCAGCTGCAAAGCCTGCAGCCATCAGGGCCTCTGGTCTCCACGCTCTGATATCAGTTCCTCTGGACTGCTGCCAAATTCATTTAGTCACGCTGCTTTAATGTATCCTTTTTCTTTCATTTTCTCTTACAGCCCTGTTAGCTTTTTAGAAAGGGAAAGGAAAGGGGGAGGGGAAAAGCACCGGTAATCAAAAGTGTGACCTATAAGACACGATGATCTACCCTCCAGTTATTGGGAGCTGTCTCACTGGTTTAAATATTCATTCTTGTAATTTAACCCAGGAAAATGGCTTTGTAGTTTACCTTCTTATCAAATTGACACCTTCAGCTATTAGTGCTAGGTGGTACAAATTTGTAACAATGACTATTTTAATTCTCCTTCCCAGTCATTTTGCTTTCTTCCTCCATGGGTATTTATCTTAAAGCTTTCTAAGAGAGAGACATTATTGCCTGAGTAAGAACTCTGAACAGGAGGATTTGTTATCAGGGACACAAATTGTGCAAGAACAGGAATAGCTCGCACTCAGAAGGCCAACATGTGCATGCATATTTACTTAATTTTTTCCACTAATGATGAGTTCCCTGTTGAATGAAGTTCTTACCAGTCTGCCTTTTTACACACCTGAGATACAGCAGTGATATGCCTGAGGTTGCCTCCTGTGAAAGACATTTCCTGTAGAACTTTGAGAAACCTGGGTGAAGAATCAAACTCCATATTTGAACTCTTCAGTTTGTGTAAACATACTGTATTGAAAACAGTCTTTCCAAAGAAAGGTTAAAATTCCGTTGGCTGAAGAGCCTTTTTGTCATGATATTATTATTTATTATTATCCTGGTCAAAGATAAGGGGAAGCTACAGTAGGAAATATTTCATTGTTTTCTGCAGCAGCCTTAAGGTTCTAGACTTGGACTCTAAAACACACTAGCTTTGCACTGAAGGTTCAATACTTTTCAACACGAATAAGATGTATTGGCTGAATAACAAAGCAGCAATCTTGGATAATGACAAGAAAATAATACTGAATTATAATGGCCCCGTGTCCTTGAACACTTCTAGCAGTTAGGTGTGCAAACTGAATGAGGTTCTAAAACAAACTAAGGATTATGTCTGACTGGATTTCCCTACAGACTTACCCAGTATGCTAAAACAAGAAATCTGTGGTTTTTATATGTTTAAAGATTACAATATCCTTTAACACTATATATAAGGTTGTAGTATGTTAAACAGGTTGTTACGCATGTGTACCAGCTTGTTACGCATGTGTACCAGCTAGTTGCACATATTTCTATCTATACTTCCCTACAAAAACCTAATGAGAAGGGAGCCCACAATCAACATTATTAATAGAAACCTGGGGAGATGAACATAGCATATATGTAGGAGATTTCAATTTTATCTAGCATGTCTCCTGTTACACCCTTATTACACTTACCAATCACCATGCAATTTAAGTCATCGATATAATCATGTAATCCAGAAGAATTTATTACCAGTAGTAAGAAATGGATTATGGGAAGTCTAAAGAACATATAAACCATGGTCAAAGTTTTCACAATTATTCATGTGTCTCCTGTGTAGTATGTTTTATCTAGTGAATTATTAGTACAAAATGATTGAAAAGGTCTGTCAAGAAAGAATTGACTTGTATAGTTAGGGATAGATCAAAATGAGGCTGAAAGATGTAAGAAGATAAGCTCTTCAGTTAAACTCACAGGTGTAAAACCAAAGGAAGAGGGGCTGAAGCATTTAGGATGAAGTAGGCTATCATTTTTCAAGCCAAGGCTCTTAGAAAAAGAGCAGCCTTAAGATATGGTATCAACTTGTTCAGTTAAAGCTGATAACTGCAAAAGGAGACTGGGAAAAAAGAGAGGTACCTAATGAATTGCTTAACAGTTGATTTGTCTCACATAAATCAAGTTTTTCCATCTGTATTGCGAAACTAACAGTATTTTTCTACCAGCTGGTATCAATACAAGCCCATAAAATAAAACATATTTGAGATGTAAAGTCTGACTGTAAAGAATCTTTAAAAATTATTCATTCATGAAATACCAGGATTTTGAGGATTTAGGTTATAATTTAATAGAAGTCTCAAACTGGGAAGTCTTCCTCTCTTCCTCCCCGTGACAGAAGAATCATATGGTTATATCCCGGATTGCTGTTCTGTACACAAGAATGAAGTCAGGCAGATGGGGCAACAAGAACTGTAATAGTCATACGACTATTGGAAAAGGTGAGGTGTTGCCTCTGTAGGTAGCATTACGAGTTTTGTTTAGGTGACTTTATGGATGAGGAAGATCTCCAAAGATGCTTGGAGTCAGTTGTAGCTCAGACCTTTCTGCTAGCTGCATTATCTCAGTAGCAGTTGTTATTCCAAAAGACTTAGGCAGTGAACACTCAGTGATATCGATGGTCTTGAGTGATTTCCATAATGGAAGTTTGATGAAAGCAGCAACAATGCACATCTAAAATGTGAAGAAAATAACTCACTATGTTCTCATATAGTGTTAAGTTCCTGATCTCTATGTAGGCAGCTTACGTTATGTTTTGTGATGTAAGGGTGCCATAAAATGGGTTCAAAAGAATGTTTCAGAAGAGAGGCTCATTAGATTCACTTTTGGTTCATGTCTTCTCTGTTATTCATTAGATCATTTTGTATAACACCTTATTGAAAGATGTTACTGCTGGGACTACAGTCAAAAACACTGTGACCCATCGATCGCAAGTAATAAACTGTGTATATCTAGCTAGTTCAATGGCTCATATGGGATATCCAGAAACTACTCGTTGATTTGCTGTTTAAGTTAAGTATTTCCCCTGTGCAGAGGGGAATTTACTATAGACATTTTTTAATAATGATAACTCTTTTTCTCTCAGTGCTGTGTTATATAACTAGCTGTGATTAGTTGTTATAACCACAAAATCGACGCCTCAGAAGTGAGGAAGATGTACCTTTTTAAGTTGGCAAATCATTTTTGATAGCACAGTATTTAATCACGCATATTTTGCTGCTGAAATGTTTAGGAAGTCTCAAACCAGCTTTTGCTATGGATATTATTACCTGCCTACCAGCTTACCAACTGTCTGAAAAAGGTGAACTTTAAGATGGCGTTTGAATGTTTCTCTGTTTGAATCAACCCTGAAAAATACATAAGCAGTATATACCTAGCAAGCAGTATATGGGAAAGCACAGAAGAACCAGCTGAACAGCACATGGAGGGCTATTTAGTCTGTGGAATAGAAACAGTTTAAACTGAGCTGTACACAGGCATAGTTATGAGTATCTGCCACTCTGCACCTCTAAAATCCCAAATAATTTGCATAGCATGAAAAAAGACCCAGTGATATTGAAGTCAAGGGTCCAATTCACAGCTGATTTGAAGTGCTCAAAGAAATAGCAGTGATTAAACTAGCTGATGACCTGATGACCCATGGTGGTTGGTGCTTCACTATGTAGCTTCATTTTCTAAGGGAAAATAATGGATGTACTTATATTGGTTGTGATCTTTCCTTCTTCTGTCCTGACCACCCTCTCCCTTCTCCAGTAACTTTTTTGCCAACCCCAACTATATTTGATAATTTAGTTGGATATTTTATGAGGGTGGACGGTAAAACAGATTTTCAGCGCTTCCCTTGAGGTTACAATTTGCATTACAGTCGTGCAGTTTGTGCTGCACCACCCAAATATCAGGGAATCCATACATCATCCTCTCTCTTTTCAAGCGTGATGTGCTGCATGCCTTATCAGGTCATGGAGAATTTATTCACTATTTGAAGTTTTTTCTCCACTAATTAAGGAGTGAGGTCAGGCAGCAACCTTAAAAAATGTATACCTTTTTTTTTTTGGAAAAGAAACCAAAACCAAAAACATAGAAAATAGAAAGCTACAAGGATATAAACCAAAAGGTTTTCTTCTACATTTAGCTGAACAACCAGGATTCTGTGCTGCAGTTTAGAGTTAGGTGTGGAGAGGGTTAAGTGTCTTAATATCAAGATCATGCAGCAGTCAAATCTATGTTTTCCTCTTTGATGTAGCTTTGTCATTGAAACTGTGGCCCATCAAAAATTCTAATATTTAAGTCTTGGGGCAGGAGTTATATTTTAGCCACTCTCTCTTTTCAGCAAAATTTCTAGCAGATAGATACACACACAAATTCATGTTTAAAGCAAACTTTTAAATAAGGTCTGAACAAATGCATCTCATTAATGCATTCTTTAAGTACAACACATACTGTTGTATGTGGCTTCAGCCGAAAACTTAACACAAGAGACTGTGTTTTTAAATATGGTGCACCCACTCCTTTGAATAATTGGATTATGTTCCTTGAGTCTCAGGGACATAGATCTTGTCAAAGTGGATTACATTCATGATCCATCTAATCCACCATTCTTTTTCTGAGTGGCCAGTGCCAGATGCTATGGAGCGTGGCGCAGCAACATCATGCTAGACAGGTGCAGTACAGTCTGGCAATATACAGATAGCCTTTTAACTCTTAACAAGTAATTTTTTTTTTTTTTTGGCTAATATCAATCTTGCTTAATACCGTGGGAACAATGCTATGACAGTGGAAAAAAAGATGTGGGTGAATCTATAAATAATTTTGCCCACAAGGGGGAAAAGAGTAAGAGAAAGAAAAGAAAACAGTCACTTGAGCATCTCAATGTACCTTTCATTCAGATCCTTTGATAGAAAAGTACTCTTGCTTGTTATCCCCCCAGTCTCTGCTGAGTCTGTCAAGAATTCAGTAAAGGCGTTTTCAAACATGACTGCTAGAGAGCCAGCAGAAGAGCATATAGTTAAGTGTTGATTAAAAAACCCTGATGGAGATTTTAATTCCTTCTCAAGATGTTTGTGGATAAAATCAAGAGCTGGTAAACAAGAGATAAGAGGGCAAAGAGTATACACAAATAAGTGCTATCATTAAGAAATTTTTGTGAATGGACAAGCTACATTTCCTTTCCAAGCCAGATCTGGAGCCTTTAATAAAATGTCATGATGTTTTTTATAAAGATTTAGGATGACACATTTTATAGAAAAGTTGTCTCATAAAAGCCCGAAAAGACAATGGCTGGACAATTTCACTACCCCCATGGCAGTAAAACTAAAATGTTTTTCATATAAACTTGTCAATCAAAACTTATTCTGCTTCTCTTTGTAGAGGGTGTCTTTGCCTACCTCAGCTTAATGTTGGTTTTCAGCCACTGCTGTGGTTCGCAGGCTTTACAGATCTCCAAAGGTATACGTAATATAATTCTACAGATACTGCTTCTTTTATTGGTTTTATTTGCTGTACTCTATCTTATGGTTTTTCATCCCCTTCCCTCAGGCCACATGTAGTAGATGGAGAAGGACTACTCAAACACATTTAAACCTGGAATCGTTCACCTTGCTACTCATGTTAGCTGCTTTAAAAGTAGTTGATTCCTCTAGTCAAACCAGTCAAAGTCCCCTTCCTAGTCTGAAACCAATGTAGGAGATAGTGAAACTATACTGATTTACACCACTTGTCCTAAACAGACCTTTAGTCATTCCCTTTTTTTTTTTTTTAATACAAAGTATCTTTTACTTTTACTTGGAAAAAAATTCCAGATATTTTTAGAATGCAGTTAAAAGTGTCATAAATATTTCACTTCCAACAGTCCCACTGTGTGTGACACTTGATAGAAATGGATATGAGAGTGCAAATGAAACTGCAGGTGTTACCAAGTTCCATCCAATTATGATGAAAAAAGCCATTTAGTGTACATGGTTGCTGCTCATTAAAATTAGGTATCCCATATTTTTACTTATTCTTTATACATATAATATGGGAAATTAACAAGGGTAGTCACTGGCAAATAGAAGTGAGTAAATTCACATTTGAATAAAAGGTTTTACCTCCTTCTTGTCTAGTCTAAATAGGCAATTTTATATGTTTTTACAATTTCCATCAATATCAGCTGGAAAACCAAACATAAAAATGCATTCCCAAGTGTTCTTAC
Organism: Psittacus erithacus; assembly: GCA_009867235.2. Lineage (NCBI taxonomy): Eukaryota > Metazoa > Chordata > Aves > Psittaciformes > Psittacidae > Psittacus > Psittacus erithacus. The sequence continues at coordinate 33,124 of WYDI02007101.1, forward strand.
TTTCTGTCAAAATCCAGTTATTTTAGATCAAGTTGATCACTGTGCAGAAAGCTGAGGTAACTAGTCAGGCAAGAAAGTCACTCATGAGAAAGTGTCCGAAGGAATTAGTGCATGTTCTGTATTTTAAGAGTTATGCCACATGTAGGAAGAAGAACGAAAAACAAAATTATAGTAATGACAACTGACAGGAAGGCACAGAATGATACTAGTCAGTCATACACAGTGTTGTTGTAGGAGGTAGATAGGTCTGTAAGAAAGTCTTAAATTCCCAATCCAGAGGCAGGTCATGTAAATCCACTTCCTTCTGCTTTTTATCTGGGCGGCCTGTTAATATTTAAGGCCTTCTTCATTTGGTCTGTATGAAGATTCCTGACTCTATTGCAGGAGAAGAAAACAGAACCCAGCAAACAAGGTGTAAACAGAAAGAACTGAGACTTAGCAGACACATTTTTCAAGATGTGCTTGTTAAAGCTCATTTCTTCCTCTCTGAAGTCTTCAAGAAAATCTGCTGTGAATCCTATGGAGCCACTTAACTAGTTTTGCTAGAATCATTCTCTCCCTATCAAGCTGTAAGGCTAACTTTACAGTACATCTCAGTCTACTGACTGATTATGATTACTGTTTGGTTAGCTATCTTGAACAAAGTTGCTAAAATAATCCCACAGGTTCTCAGTGATTTATTGCACATATGCTTCCCAGAGGACCAATCCACTTAAACACAAGCAGTGTTGCTTGATTTTATAATAGACACTATAGCAGAAGAAAATGCAATATAATATAAGATGGAGAAAATTTCTAAGACAGGCAGTGAGGGATCCTTGTGGGATTAGTGCAAAGACTTTTAGATTTAGAGGTGTGCTGGGTGTCTATTAGCAGCTCTATCCACAGGCTATCAAGAAGCTACATATCAGTCACCCATGAGAATCTGTGTGTCTAAACCAGCTCACTTCAAGTTTAATGTCCAGTAAGGCCTATTTAAGGCATTATTTTTTCCCTACCCTTTTTTTATTTCTTTTCTATCTATTTTGTTCTGAGATTTTTGCTGTCATACCATGGCTGAGTGCATCACAGATTATTTTTTCATTTTCTTATTTTACAATCAGATCTGTACACTGCTAAATATGTTTTGATTTCAAAGGTTCAGACCCAGTAGAGCAGTAACATCAACTTGAAAGCCTAAGTGGACATTGTAAGTGTAGCTCTCTTGTGAAAACAGTTGTCTGTTGCTACACTGAATATACGAAAACCCTATTATTTCCCAGGCTAAGACACAATAGCAACTATGTGGTCTCAAAACTGTGTAATCGAAGAGTAATAACTTAGATTGTTTTAGTTTATTGAACACACAGAAATTTGTGCAACCCAGAGGCTAAAATCTACAATTTAACAGAACAAAAATGCTGGAAGCATGAAACAAGCATGAATCAAATGCTTGAAAAGAGAGGTCTTCTTCATTTGAGGAAAACCAATTTTCTGTGAGGGAGAACAATCTTCTACAAACAAGAGTCGATAAATTGGCTGAGAGAGTTGGTGGATAATAAAGAATAGGTTGCAGTGGACAGCACCTCTTTGTTCTGGCATATTTCACTTGCAAGATATATTCCCCAGACAAAAAAGCTCTCACATTTTGCAGAAAAGCAATGAGTTGCTTCCTTAGAAATATCAACTAAAGTTTAGTGTAGTTACATCCTTCTGTGAACAAGTGCACTTCAGAAGATTGTGTTCAGAAATGGAAGGTCCTGATTAGCTCAGCAATCAAATATTCCTGTAGTGAAGCACATTGATCCAGTTATTCAGTTGTGATTAACTGTTTATCTTGACTTGAAAAAACTCATGCAACGTGCTATCCATCAATATGTTTTCTTATAAATCACTAAAGAATAATGATAATTTCTACAACAGGCAGACTTGTCTATGTTGGAAATGAATTGTTCTCATAAACCTAATCCAGACTCCAAAGGAGTTAATAGATTGATTCCCACTGATCTAAATACTCTAAACTCCTTACCAGGCCTTTGGGCATTATTTAGACAGCCTCAGTACTGGCCAACTCTCTCTCCTTTATGTTTGCAACTGTTTTGGCAAAAGTGGTTCAAGCCACTTGTGCCGATTATGCGTATTTCATTGTTAATAAGGCAGAGAAAGTTGGGCACAACTAATCTGTCCAAATATAACTCAGAGTGTGTGTATTCATGTGTATTTAAGACAAAAATTTAAATAAATAAATAAAATAATATCAAGATTCTTTTAAAAGAAAAGTACAATCATCCTTATGAAGTGAGAGAACAGGAAAAGGCTCATTGTAAAGCAGCTGTCCTGAAAGAGCTTTCAACATAATTGCTGTAAATAAAAACATTATATCTACATAAATCTTTATTTTTACAGGAACATGATTGTTTCACACATTAGATTTGTCACTGCAACATGACAGCCTTTCGTTATTTGAACATTCCCAGTAAATCTTTATTCACAACAACTGAAGCATGACTCCAGATATTATACTAGACAGCACAAAATGAAAACAGTTTCACACAAAAGCATCAAACACATGTACTAATATATATAAAGAAACCCAGACCCTAACTGGCAGGATTTGACACAGTCATAAAGATAACAGAGTCTGACAAAGAAAGATAAAAATATGTTACTATGTTTTTTTTCTGCTCTGGCTGGTTTATAAAGGGGCAGTGTGGTTCAAAGATGGAAATAGCAGTAATAGAACAGACGTTTTAATTTTTGATTGAACAGATTGTGTTCCAAAATGTGGACAAAAATTATATATCTCTCACTTATGACATTTCTATTAATGCAACTTGAAACAAAACAAGCACTGCGTAGCTCACCGGGCAATTTTACTCTATTACTTGCTGTCCACTTGTCCCTTAATTTTGACAGCAAATGATGGTTTTATTCCTCTTTTCCCATTAGATAGTGTATTCTAGCTTAACATTCAGAGTCCAAATCTGCCTTGCATGCATAACGGTCTGTATTCAGATGGCTTCCTGTTCTGCTACTCTTTTGACTGAACTATCTTTGGAGCTGCAGACCCCATGGAATTAGGGGTTTGGCCACCAAGCTAAGTAACTCAAATGCTTAACCATAGATGATTAACATTACTGGCTCAAATTGCATGAATTTCAAATAAATTCCCACTCTTCTCTGCTCTTTTACCTTATTGGCTCATACATACCAAACCTGACAGCACCATGCTTTTTTGCACCATTGTAAGAACCATGCTGGAATCAGAAAAGTCCCTAACTTCAAGCAGTGCAGGCCAGGAATGAGATGCCAAAGGAGAAAAACTAGCCCAAATCCATGGGCAGTGCTCTCCTGTGCTGCTCTGTGATACCCCTCAGATGTGTACGGAGCTAACCCACCTTGGCACTAGGCTGAATTTCTGTGCTAAACCAGTGCCTCTGTAGATTTTTCATCTTTGGTTCCTCAAAATCCTTTGGATGACAAGCAGGCATAAAAGTGGCTCACATAAGCAAGAAGGCAAATTCTTGGTTTTACAGGCAAGCTATATTTGGATATGCAGTTGTAAAGTTCTTCTTTTGTCAAGCATTCTTCTGGTGGGTGAAGTCTATTGTGGGTAAAACTCAGAAAAAACAAATTGGTTGGTTCTGCAACCAAAATATGAATGCATAGGCAGATAGGTGGTTTTCAGAGTCTGCGTTTAGACAGATTTATTTGATCTGAAAGAAAATGATACACTTATTTATTATGGCATCCCTTTTAATGATTCCAATGGAAAACATATTTTGCCACAAAAAGCTGAAATACCTTTGAAACCTGTTGGATTTTCAGAAGTCAAATATTACTTTTCCAATCTCTGCCTCCCCCTTTTCTTCTGTTTTTTCCACTAAAATCCACAAATTTCAACTGAAATGATATGTGAAATATGACTGTAATACAGGAATGGCTTTGTTCACCTTTATTGGGCAGTGTTTAACAGTTAGCTGTATCTTTTTCCAAATAATTAATTCATTTATTTTAATACTGCTAAATATTTATTTATTTATTTAAAATGAGGTATGTCATTGGATGGGGCAAAAAATTGATCTACATCAGCGTTCACATTCTTAAAGGTCTCTCTGGAGTAGTGCGAACAGTAGTTACTGGGCAAATATGTCTCACGTGGCTCTCAATTACGGAAATGAATGTGAATTCAGATTTTTTATTCTATTTTTGTTGAATTTTGCAATAAATATAATCAATATTTTTTTTTTTTTCCTGTGGCTATTTTAAATGAAAGTATATTTTTTTAATATAAAATAAATATCCTCAGGATGCTAAACTTTGAAATATCACTTTTAAAAATGGTATGTGCTAAGACTTTCTTACTTCTGAAAGTGAACACATTTGTTTTAAAGTTTATTGTAAGTTATAGCTTGTAAGTTATAGCAAAGTTTAGTGACAACTTTGGATATATATTTATATATATAATTTCACTATAAAGACAAGAAGATTTAGAGTAGTTGCATGATAGAATCCTTTAACTTCTTCATAGACCTTTTCATAGCAGCCTTCCAGTATCTGAAGGGGGGCTATAGGGATGTTGGGGATGGACTGTTCATTAGGGGCTGTAGTGACAGGACAAGGGAGAATGGGTTCAAACTTAAACAGGGGAAGTTTAGATTGGATATAAGGAAGATGTTCTTTACTGTGAGGGTGGTGAGGCACTGGAATGGGTTGCCCAAGGAAG
>WYDI02007102.1:6754-43619 GCA_009867235.2 Psittacus erithacus
AGCAGTGGTTTGTGTTATACCTTAGTTACTGGGCTGTTCTTATCTCAACCTGTGGGAGTTGTATTCTTTCGATTCTCCTCCCCATCCCTTCGGGACCTGAGGGAGGAAGCGGGGGAGTGAGTGAGAGACTGCGTAGCTGATTTACAGCTTAGCTTAAACCACTACAACAGTGATTACTTTAGGGAGAATACCATCTTTGCTACTAAGTGCAAATCTAATGCATAATACAGCTGCGTGAGTTAGTTTGAGCAATGTGCTAGAGCTTTTATTTTTCCATCAAGTAAGATGTTTGGGGAAAGCATTTGCAGAGTGGTCATTCATAAAGCCAGTACTGCACTCAGTCAGATAGTTAAGGATTAGGAAAAGTCAGCAAGCATGTAGACTGCTATTCTCAGCTGTGCTTAGATAATAATTTACAAGGACCCTAAAGTTTCTTAGGAAATTCACATTCCCAGCTAGCCCTGCAAAATGTTCATTCTTTCCATGTTTCTGCTGGAGGCTTGTCAACATTTTGCCCCTAATTTAATCTGCATTTCTATTTGCTTGCAGTTGAATCCCATATAGTCCTTTTAGATAGGACTGTGTCCTCTCTTTATTAATTCTCCATTCCCAAAGAAGAGGACAAATCAAAATAAGCAATGTACCTAAGATGGCAGTTGCCTTTGTAGGCAGTAAGACACTAAATAACTTCAAAATAAATTGGCTCACGTTTCCAGGGCTTTGCTTAACACAGAAAAAAAAACTTGTAGGAAACATTCACTGGATGTAAAGTCAGTGGCAAACATTATCTTTCATATCTGAGAGATGATGTAATTAAAAAAAAAAAGTGTATTTCTCATTTTGCTAAGATACAAACATCAAAAGGTTATGTGGCAATGCACCATGTCTTTGATATGCACCACTAACTCAGAGGGAACACACTTTCATGTAGAAGAAAGGTTTGCAGCACAGAAGTTTCACACAAGAAACTCCCCAAATGCCAGAACAAAAGCCGCAACATGGTAGTGCTAACAGTATCCTGCTTTCTATTGTGAGGCATTATACGTGCACACAGTATTTCAAATACAGATGTCATTTAGTAGATTGATTACATTAGTGCAAGGCTTCTCAAGTTTTATGATGCCATGGCTTTCTCAACAGCAGGGAACAGCCACTCTTACAGATCTACTACATTTTTGCCAGCAAATAAAAAGCTAATGACTTGAAATATGAATGCCACAGTAACGCACATGATTAATCGCCACTGAGTAATAAAATCATTGCTGACAAAATATGTCCACTCAAAAGTTTAAATCTTTTCCAATGAAAAGTTTAAGTATCCCCTTGGGAAATGAGTCCTCAGTCTTGTTTCCAATGCTGTGGAGGCATCTTATTCAATGGCTTGTCAGGCAAGTGCTGTGAAGCAGTTCCCAGCACATGGACAAGAACCAAGACTTCCCATTCTCAGACACATTTCTCTATAAAACAGGAGGCTGTGTACCTCTCCACTTTGACTGAGTCCTCAAGAGTCTTGCACTCATTGCTGAACAGCAGCCCAATTTCAACAAGAGTTCAGTGACCTCAGGCTAGACCTTTCCAAGCTCAATGGCTCTTTCAGAAAGGAGGTGCCACAGATTAAATTCCTTTAAGCTAAGGAGGACCCAGAACTCCTCTGTTCGATTGTGCTGTAACCATTATGTTGCTGCAGTAACATCGTCCATCCTTCCTGCCTTTCTCAGAAGATGGTCTGGTGTTCAGTCTCCTACAAAGAGGTACAAGTCCCTTGTGAAGCCTTGAGGCAAGTATCTCTTGAAGCACACAGTTCAAATGTATCATGTGTTTTCTAGCAGCTGACTCCAAATGGCTTTGTCCACACACATCAAAACAAAACCAGAAATTGCCTTGACGAGGCATCAGAGCCCTCATGCCATTGAGGGAGAGCCACCTCACTAAGCCTACATAAGATTCCCCTACTGCTACGGTATGTTTTCACCTTCTTGTCTGCAATCCTTGTCTCTTCCTTCATGTCACTAGTACACAATCACACCTACATCAGCATGTTGTCCAGCTGAATGCTAACACATTTGAAGAGTGCTTCATTTTCAGTTGGAACTTTTACTCATCGAACTCCCCACGTGTGGAGACCCAATTATAAATGCATGTACAAAGGAATGGACAGGAAGGCACAGCTAGGGAAGGTGGGACAGTCACTACTGATAGCAGCCCTGCTTTCATCATCTGAAGATCATCCCAAAACTGCCCACACACTGCCCTCACCCTATTGCAGGAACACCCAGTCTTGGCCATTACAAAGAACCAAACCACCTACTTTACATTGTGAGAATCACCCTGCTGTTACCATGCACATACTCATGCTCAAAAACTTTCGGCTGAGGGTCCAAGGCAGGCAGGAAGAACTGCTATAACTGCCATAAGAACTTTACCAGAAGGGGATTATACAGCCATGTTGTGGAAACAAGATCAATTCCCCAACTCTTCATTAAGGCATAATTAATTGGGAAATCGTTTCTTCTGCTAGAGGAAACTAGATTGGGAGTATCATGGGAAAAGAAAACAAGCCGAGCAAGGGATTTTTTCCAAAATATGCTCAGTCCATGTTCTCATTTCTTCATCCCCTGAAGAACCACTGTAGGGTAGCTGTTTATAGTCTTATCTTCACAAGGTACACAGTGAATAGCACCAGCCTACTGGAAGTACCAAATAGCATTAAAGAAATCTGAAGGGAGGTGTTACTTCAACCAAAAGGAATATGGATGAGGTGACAGATTCTGGCTCAGGGAGTGACTGCCCCCACCAGAAGACTCCTGGCATTGTCCATCACACAGTAAGCCAGAACACAGTCCCCTAAGCCAAGGCAAAGATTTGACCTGACATCTAGAGATCAGGGGCGTATCACCATCACAACCTGGCCCTTACCCTCGCTCTTTTCTTGTTCTTAGCAACCTTGACCTGGTGCCACCCCAGTCTAGGCCCAGCTAATTGGGCTATAAAAGAGAAAGTAGCATTCACCTTTTTTTCTGAGGCTTTTGATCATTCTTCTTGCTCACATTGGCTGGCCCCCAACACCTGGTACAAGAGGGTACAACGAGCACCAAATACCTGCCATTCATGTTCCCTATCCACCTCCCTTCCCAGCAAAACCCCACAAGGCTGCACCACTCCACTACCTCCTAGTTGTAGTGCATACACCCCTACTACTGCACTAAAACCCACAGCTACTGCTCTTCCCACATTGGGATCTCTGAGTCCTTATATCCCAAAACTACTATCTCTCAACCTGCATTCTCCAGCACCTGGAGACTAGGTAAGAGAGCACATACCTCACACATGCTAGTGAGCAAAGTCTTCATCAATTTTATATAATCCCACTGGGAAAAAAAATAGCCTCATCCAAATACCAACAGTGGCACAGCAGGTCCTTGTCCCATTCACATCAGAAGTGCTACCCTTCTATACAGCCTTCCATATCCAAGAACTTTCCCATACAACCTTCAAAAACTAAGTAAATCAAAAATCACTCACCCCCAGGAAGCCTTTAAAATCTGCCAGCTAAGACAATTTTCTGTGCTGATTCCTCAACACCTGCAGCCTTTTCGTCCTACACAGCTGAGCTGCTGGTGGTCTAGATCATTAAAGGACCTAGATGCCCTAATGCAGGCATATGTCAATACAGGCTAACATCCAAACAGCGAAGTTTGGATGTTACAGCAAAGGGTAACTGAGTTGTGGGACTGCTACAGTATATGTTAAATATCTGTGCCTGGGACCTGGTATTTTACACAGTGTTGTGATTTGTTATCCACATCATGGCAGAGATGCCCAGACCACATCATATTTTGTCTCCTGTCAGAGCTGAAGAACTCTGTTTTCCCTAAACATAAATGAGAGTTTGAGGAAACACAAGCCTTTGATGTGTGTGAGGACATGTAATGCATTTAGGCAGAATATTTTAATTATATGAATTACAGGAGGACAGCCTGCTCTTTTTTGCCTGCTGAGTAATTTCCACTTGGGCTTTGCAGACACGGACCCATGCACTGAGTGTTTAAGTATTTGGAATAAACAATTAATGCTGTGCTCTAGCTTTGGCAAGCCTTAAGCAGAAAAAAAACGAAATCACTCCTTTTCTTGTTTATTTCTCCATGCTTGTTAGTGCCTCCTTTGGAAGAGACTGGAGCTAGCTGAATGTTCCACTTTAAGATACACAGTGCCAAGGGCCAGTATGCTGAAACTATCTCACCCAGTTCCCAGGGACTGACTTCTGAAATGTTTCTGAGGCTTTCAGTTGCTGTTAAGTCTCATTTGTGCACAAAATAGGGAGAGTAATTTCTTGCCATTTATGAAGAAAACCTGATACCTTGTGCATAGCTCTGGTATTTCTTGACAGAGTTTACATATTTGCCACCAACTTAGTTTTATTTTTCTTTTGAGGTTTTTGATTTTTTTCATACAGTAATTATTCTACTGAAGACTGTAGCAAAATGGAGTGTTTATTCAGCACCTATGCCTTCTAAAAATTTACTAATGAATATATTTGAGAAAAGTTTTTCCCTCAGCCTGTTCACTAGGCAGTGTAACTTTTTCCATTTCTTTGATCCTGAAGCCCCCCTACTTTTGATTATTCTTCCCTGGGCAGCTGAAGGAAAATGTGGCAATGTATAACAAGCCCTTCCCATCCCTCCAGTTAACAAAGATACCAGTTGTAGGTCAAAGAATCCATCAGAACAAACTGCTTCCTGTGCAATAAACCCTCTGTCTCTGGAATAAGCAAGTTTATCTTCATTGTGCATTCCGATAAGATGTTATTATAGTAGTGACTTTAATTACGTTTCTCATTATTACATTAGTGTGCAGTAACATAGGTTTTCACTGAATCTAAATGTGTTAGTTTGTAGAATATGGTGCCTTTAAGTCTTGTGATGGAGGGAAGTAAAACTTTGGGAGCCACAAAACAACAAAATAATTATGAATTTTATGGTTAAGGAGATGTCCCTGTGGAAGGAATGAGGAAATTTTTCTGGAGTATAGACTGGAAGGTGGAAAAAGATGAAGAGACATCATAAAAAGGCAACAATATATGCACCACTGTACATCCCTGTAATACAAATGTAGTAAGGTTCTAGAAAATAAGTGGCTGCTTTATGACTTCAGGAATGAATACTTTTTTGTCCAAAGTTCCTATAGTGATATACCTAGAGGTATATTTTAATGGCACATCTTTAAATATTGATCATTTTTCTCCATATTCTTTATTCTTCTCTCCCTATTTTTCTTTTTACTGGTAAGACTACTAGTTGCATGACTAATGTGCTATCTCAAAGTATTTAATCTTAGGCATTAAGTGGTTTAAAAAATATTTGTAGGTTTAAAAATATTCTTTAAGATTTGAATATTTTAGATGTCTAACAAATAGTCACTGAACAGATACACAGTAAAACAGATTCTCATGTAAATCAGCTTATCCAATAACTTGATTAAATGGGAGGCTTGGTATTTGGTGCCAGGTGACTCCCAGGGGAGTGAGTTTATCACATGCTTAGTCTTGCAATTCCTTACTCAATAACTGCTTGATCTCTAACTTATTGAAAATGGTGGTAATTCTCATGGAGTGAACTTTGACTGCAGTCAACTTTAAATGGGGGCATAAATTATCAAATGCATCTCCCTTTGAAACACACAGACCTCAAAACTAACCATTGTCACTGTTCCTACAGAGTAGTAATAACTTTGTGATCTCAAAGACAACTGTTATTAATGTCTTAATTAGCAAGTGCTGGATTGGAGTGCAACCACCTTCTTCTTGGAACCCCTAGGCAAAATATTCAGTTGGTACGCAACTTATTTTAAAGCAAGCACATGGTAAAACGAGGCATTGCTTGACCCCTATTGCTTGAAGCAACTATGAGTTTATGAGGTTCTTTTTACTTCTGCCAGATAGTGAAAATGCAGATAGATCTGATTCATATAAATCAAGTTTAAATTAAAATACATTCAGTTTTCTAATACAAATGGCATTTCCCTTCTAATCACTGCATCCTGCTTTAACACTAATACTGAACAAATAAGCTTTGCTTATCAGTACAATGTTCTTGTCTGTCAAATATCACCAAGAATTTTTTTCCCCTTTTATTGTATTTTTAATTTTAAATAGTCTAGTTCATAAAGATGTCTTCCTCCCACACACCACATCCCTGGAAGGCATATATACTGTCTTTGTTTAAACTATGGGAGTGTTTTAATATAAAACATTATTAAGGAGATGTTTGCCATCAACATTAATTGTGAACATCCTTTCATGTTTTCATCTGGAGAGGGAAGGTCAGGGACACCATTTAGTGAAGAGTTTCAAATGACATTCCGAGATGGGCTTTCTCAGAAGGTGAAACACATCTTTACAGTCTCTGTTTTGAGACATTACTGAGCTTGCAAGTCCATGAAGAAGGGGGAAAGGGAGAAGTTCTTGCCTGTTCCCTGTTGTTGTAACCATTATTTTCCCTTTCTACAGCAAGAACATGAAGAAACCACCGAAGTGTGTGAGGACAGAAATTAGCACACCTTCAAAATAAACACAACATGCAAGGGCTTTTTAGGGATTACTGCTGTACTATGGCTAGTTTATGAAGATAAATCATGGTGAGAACTACTAACATAATGCTTCTGTATGCCTATCCCTTAACATTATAAAGGCAAAAGCATTTTGTTTCTACTGGCACCAAACTTCTGTAGATGGAACTGCTTAAGGTAAGCTTGAAAAGGAAGAAGGCCCACAAGAATTGAAATTAGCACTTTAGGATGACCCCACTGTTAATATTTCTAAAACATGTTGATTTTCTTCATACCCCTTCTTCAGTGATAATATGGCCAAAAGAAATATCTCTCTGTGGACTGACTTTTACATGTACTTTCAGGAAGAGTCAGGAAGGATATCCTGTCGGGTCAATAATTCTTGTGGAAAGTTCTGCGCACTAAGTATGGCTTCCTGAGCACCAAAAATTCAGTATCAAGCATAAAAGAAACAGACAAGACTCAGTCTTAACTGGTAGAGAAAGCTATCACTACATTAATGAGATTGCTTAAGTGTCAGGCATGACTGGATTGCATTTGTGATGTGTAACCAGAAGATTGCTCAGACAACTATATGTGTTCTTGGTAATTTAAAACAATATCCCAACAATCCAGTCTTACAAAGCTAAAACAGAAGCAAAATCTGCTGAAAAGAAATAAAATAAATAGAAAAGAGAATAATAATTAGGAACTGCTTAAAACATTCTAGGACATGCTTTCACAACCACAATCTGACTGAGAATGGAGGCTATTCTGGTTAACAGAGAAAAGATAGACTCCAAAGGATTATGAATACAAACATATTCTATAAAACACATAAGACAAAAAAGAAATAGATATTTTAGGAAAAAAATAAATAAATAATGGAAACAGAAGCAGGAGAAATCCATGGCTAGCAGAAATAATAGCAAGAAAGGAGTCAAGTATCCCAGAAATCAAAATAATTCAAACCATTATTTGTACCAGTACTAGATGGAAATGATAGAACAGCGAATAGTAAAGCAAAGACTTCAAAAAGTATCTGAAAAAAAAAAAGTTAAATGATATGTTACTTCCAGGGCAAGGTTATAGGATATATTCTATTTTAATGATAACTGAAATTGATGTTAAACAGCAAATCCTAAGACATGTTGAAATCATCAGGTCCTGACACTTTGCTCTCAAGAATTTTAAATGTGACCGATGATGCACACTGCTAAAACAGAATTTGGAAGGCTAGGAACATTTAAAGTGGAAGACAGCAAATATTATACCAGCGTTTTTAGTGATATAAGGAATAGGTGGTGTACTTAGAGGTCTTTCAGAGCTAAAACCAATTCCAGGTAAAACAGTGGAAAAATTATACAAATCATAGTTGCTAAAGAATTAAGGAGAGCAATGTAAGTACGACCGGTCAATGAAAATACCTACTGAAATGAAAACAGAATTAAAAGTTTAGCTGATAAAGGAAATGAGTTTGGTATTACAGACTTTTCAGAAGTACTCCGCTTCACACTACCTGACATTTTAATTAGGGAATTAATGTAAGCTGTATTGAATTTGTATTATTCTAAATTGATTAAAACTTGACTAGTTCCTAGGTCTGAAAACGTCACCATAAATGGGAGAAACTTTATCAACTTGGTGGGCTTTTAATGAGGGCTCAAAGAGATAATTTCTTGACCTTACAGTATTTAACTATGTTTTAACGATGACACAGAACAATGAAGTTGTTACTGAGGACATCGCCAATGACACAGATTATGGCATTGTTGAAAATGGAAGAGTAAAAAAAATCAAGGGGATAATGCAGTTAGATTGCCAATAGGGCAGGTGAGGACCTTCAAGGTCACTTCAACCCTCCCCATTACCAAGAAATGACCAGCTGTTCTGCCAGATTTTTGCCTAATCTGCTCTTCCGGGGGGAGAAATTCCTCACCATACGTAGAGACATTGTTCCAGTACTTGCTTGTAAGCCTGGTGCAAGAAAACAGTACAGGTTTCTTCACTCTCAAAGTGACATGACATGCAGGAGCAAAGAGCATTTGAAGTATAAGAAGATGGAGAGTCTAACCTAGAATCTAAAGAGATCTGGGGCATCATCTCAGCAAGAGTCAAAATTATTAAAACGCTAATGTGGTGTCTATAGGTTAAAATAAAGACACAATAAACAAGTCTAACAAAATTGGCTAAGGTCTCTGTATGTCCCCTGATATCTGGTAGAACTGGAGAACCCTAGGTTCTTGAGGTCCACAAATCAAAACATTGTCGCTAATTTGGAAAGGGCTCAAAGGAAACCCCAGCAACCCTTAAAATGATTTAATCACCTGATACTTAAGGGTCATTCTCAAGTGTATGAGGAAAAGGTAGTGTAAGCACAGACTGTAAAGGAATAATGAGCTTTAGCCTTGTGTGTAAAGGTACAAGATCAAATTGACAGAAGCTGAAGTTAGAAAAATTAAGAGCAGGAAAAGCCATTTTTCTTTACAGCAAGGATAAGTCTAGCCTCAGAACAACTTAGCAAGGCTTGTAATGGGTTTCATCAGGAAAGATTTCAAAATCTGTTTTTCCAGAAGATTTGCTCTAGCTCAACCATAGCTATTGATTTTGATGCCAAAGTTCAGAGAAATCCTGGGACCTCTGGGTATGTGTGAAATCAGAGGACAATAGTTCATTCTTAATGTTTATGAATCTTTGCAAAGTTTCTTTTCCATACTGTTTCTTTTCATCTAAGCAAATCCTCAACAAGAAAACTGTTTGGGTTAAGACAAAAAGTAGACTCAGATAAAATGTTCGACAGTTCATCGAAGTCACCCCAACATTAGGTGTGAAGTTCAGAAGGTGAAGCGCAGGCAGGGGATTACAGCGGTTCTTGAACCAATGCCAGCTGAGACTAAGACACATAAATATTTCAGCCAGGTCAAGCAAACAGCAAGGAAGTGATTTATCAGACATTTCAGACAGTGCTAGCTAAAAAACCTGAAAACAGAATCATTCCAGAGTTTACCTTCTAAGGTTTACTAAGTCATCAACGCTGTATGCAAAAAGAACAAGTGCAGAAGTAGACTGTCTCTGTCCTCTTCCCCCACATGGTCTCATAGTTGTGAGGAAAAAGGAATACTCTGTCACCCAGAAGATCTTGTACTTCAAACTAATCTCTTCTAGTTGAGGGTCATTTTACCTCTCTTGGAATAAAAAGACATCCCAGCAGTCATATTGTTCTGAGCATCTCAGAGTCTACTTTGTCTTCATCAGAGAACAAACTCGACACAAATAACAAGAGAGGTAGTTGGATCTCAGTGTGTTAAAAATTTCGGTGGAGTGAAGTCAAGACTTTGTACGTGGATCAAAGAAAAGGAAAATACCAAGGGAGTGTTGGCATAATAAGATGATGACAAATCTCACTGGAATTATTTAAAATTTATGCTCTTGTAGCTCAGAGCAGAATTTGCCCCCAGAATCTTTAATCACAAGCAATATTACTTCATTCTTGTGCAGCTGCTTCAGCAGGTACTTACATACAAAAAATAACAAATATCTTTAGTTCAATTATGGTGCTGGGTAGAATATTATCCTTTCCAGTTCTAAAAGCTGTAGTAACCTGTACAGTTCAGCTGTTTTCCTGAGGTTTTTTTTGGTTGGCAATTGAAAGTTTCCACAAATGTATTTTAAGTTCATTTGTCCTTATCACAGTCTGCTCACTCACTTCTTGACACCTGTTGCAACTCTGGATGAAAAGTGCCATGAAGCTAATGATAAATTTCAGTTCTCTAAAATTCAGTTCTGATCATCTGACCCAAAAGGGACAGAATTAACATTCTGGTGGCAGTAAAAGAGGCTGCTCAGCCTGCTCACCATTGTGTCTCTTAATATTTCTGAACTACTGCTTTACTGTCTTCTCAGGTATACCTTGTTACACGTCCACTCTACTGCTGATTCCCTTTTTTCCATCTCTCCTTTTAGGCATTCATCTCAAACCTGTCTGCCTATCTCCTTTTTCTGCCTCTTTCAATTTACAGCTGCACTTTTAGAGTCTGAAACAAAGAGTAGCGAGATGAGCAATTCTAATGCCTTTGCTGTGATGGAGCAGAGATCCCAGCTGCCCAGCACAGTCTCTGCATTGCTGCATTCACCAACATGTTGCACAAGACTGCATCTGCTTTTTCCACCTGTTTTTCTTCTGAGAATTAGCATCTTAATTCACAAACATGCAGGAAATTAATGTCAGTAGCATGAAACACGTTTGTTAGAAGCCATGAAACACATTTGTTAGAAGCCAATGTTTTATCCTGCATGTGCTGGAAAAGATGTGTGACAGAAGACTCCCTGATGGTTCAAGTGCTCATTGTTAAACCTGATACAGATGTGTTCAAGCTGTTCAGACCTTAGGATACTGAGATACCCAAACTGCTTGTGAGTAAGAAGCTGGGTAAGTTGAGCAAGCTCCAAGCTTCTAGCCAGCACAAGCAATGTCAAACTTGACCAAACCTAAGGATGAGGGGTTGGGGTTGACACAGTCCTACTCTGGGAAGGGGAACAAAAGGTGTGGAGCTAGGCATCCCGGCAGGGCTTGGGCTCCTTGTTCATGTACCCACACAGGGAGTCAGGCAGTGATTGCTGCTGCTTGAATAGTTAGCTGCTTCTGGGCAGTGCCGCCCTTCACGCCTGACTCCACCCTGTGATACAGGAACAGCCCTCGCTTTCCAGGGCTCTGGCACGGGCAAAGCGGGCAGCAGAACCACAGCTATGTTGCTGTTCCCAAGAATCTGCTGCCAGAGCAAGTGCCTGCTGTGTCTTTGCCTAGAGAAAGCCCATGAGGAAAATGTGACTCTCACAGTAAATCCACAATAATGTGTGCGGCTTGAAGTTTTCTAATGCCTGTGCCCGTACTCTTGGAGCTGTCTGAGGTATCACCATCACACAGCATATGACACTGCTGTTGTAACAGCTATTTCTTGTTCAGTGATGGGCAGTGCCCGTACTTCACTGGAACCCTGAAGCAGTACACACAGAGTCAATATATTTACAGCCCTTAGGAACTTGCAAGTGGAAAATTCATGTTATTCAATGTGTTTTGCACAGTTTCAGTGCTGAAAGAAATTAGAACCCTTCCTTCCCTTTTACAGCTATATCCATATCCACTCTTTACTATTTTCTACATAGCCTTTTACTTACGATTTTCTTTACAGAGCTATCCAGCACAAAAAGATAAAATGCAGACCAGACAAAAGGAGAACACTCTTAGATCAGCTTTTGGTTTATAAATAAAGAAGCTTGATCTGTGTTCTACGAGATGGGATTTGAGAAGGAACATTACACCGTATGCAGGCTAAGGGAGGGTGTTTGCACTTACAAGGGGCAGGATGGCAAATGAGGCACTCAGGAAGGGTAATAGCAAACGAGAAATGGAATTAGCAGAGCCCAGGCAGTGCAGAGGAGTGACAGATGATGAGTCATGCCAGCAGGAGAAGGGGAGAGAGGAGCCTTACAGCCAGGACACAGGCTTTGAAAGCCACCAGGATGAGGGTTTGGAGTCAGGGATGGGTCTGAAGTGTGCATGGAGAATAAGTAATGAAGAAGTGGGATATATAAGCCCTGCTTCTGAGAAGATACATTGTTCAACAGGTTTAGCAGAACACAGGTAATCCCAGCATATATTCAACCACGTGATCTGAAATATAACTGTATGCAAAAAAAGTGTTCCCTGCTCTATAATCTGCAGTGTATCAAACTCTAGTAACATATATATATATATATATGACTCTACTATCAAAGTAAAGATTTAGGAAGTCTGGGCAGTGGATCTCCTGCTCTCCCCCACCGGTTCGGATCACTCCAATAGCAGCAGTGCTATTTTAATTCACCCTAACAATGAAGATGGGCTGGAGAGAGCAAGCAGGCTGTGCTTTCCTGACAGCAGCAACTGTGAGCAGAGGCATGAGAAACTGGAGGTTTCAACACCTGGACAAGACACAGTGAGACCCAGCAGAACCTGGGGATGAGAGCCCTTGGGTATGGCATTTGCAGTGTGATGTCTTAAGTGTGTAAATTAAAAATTATCAGAATTATGGATGTAAAATGTCGAGTCATGCCAAGTTAGAATGTGTGATTGGCATTTTATTAATGTTTACAGTGATTTATAAATAACAGCATCTCTTCTGCTATTCATCTGTCGATAAGTCTCCTGTAGTACAGTCTCACCTAGAAGTAGGGAAGCTAAAGTATTTTAAGATTTTTTGGGGGCAAAATGGGAAACAGAGTTATTCAGGGTGCTACATTGTATTTCCCTGCTCCACCATAACCCTCACTCACACATGCCTCAATAAATTTGTGCTGTGGAGCTGTAATTCCATTGTGGCTTTTGATGTCCTCTCAAACAATATTAGCTTTTCTGTCATGTTTTACAATGTAAAAAATTTTGGTGAAAATGTCAGCAGGATGGTATCTTTAATCATATTTATTGATTGACCTAAGAGGCTCAGTGCAATTTCACTGGAACCCCTCAATGCAACCAGGGTCAAGCTCAGCCTGTACCTATTCCTAGCACTGCCTACAGCCCCAGTTTCATGACTGCCTTTCATTTCTAGTGTCCTTGAAGCCACTTGACTTCCCTGATATTTCTCTTTCATCCCCTCCTTATTACAGCTAATACAATATGCTATGTAGCTAGAAATGGTTCCTCACAGGTAATATGAGGGTTTAATAGGTAGCATCCCAAGCAGGAAATGCATCTGTTCACCAGTGTCTGCAGTTTACTGTTCTCTGGCCAGTCCCATGGACTGACAGCAACATTCAAAAATCCTGTGCAGGTATTGCTAATCCTATTTACGAATCATTTTTGTTGTTGTTCTCATTGCAGTTAAAAGCTAAATGTAGATCCTACGAGCCCAGCTCATGAAATCGCCAGGACCATTTTCTGGGCAGCAAATTGAAGACGCTGCCTCGGCAGTTGGTGGAGCCCACCGGCTGTCTGTTATGGCCCCAGGTAGCGGATGAAGGGGGTTTCTGTAGAACACCTCACGCAGGCGGCAGCCTTGTTGTGGCTCCAGGCGGAGAAGCCGAAGGCCGGTGGTCTCTGCACAGCCTGGCCCCCAGATCCCTTTGCTGTCGTCCAGCTGCCCCAGAGAAACATCTTCCCAGTCTCATCCCACAGCTGGAGCTTGTTGCCTGTGTCCAACAGCTGGGTCAGCATCACCCGGAGCGGTGCAAGACGGATGTGAAGATGTTCCGCGCCCCACTTGGCCACCGTGGCCACCCTCGGGTGCTCAAGGCCATGGATGAAGGGCTGGCTGCGGAGGCACCGAACAGCGACCCCACGGTCACACAGAAAAGCCTCACCGACCGCACACAGCCCCAGGCCCCGGCTCTGTCGCCGGGCTCGAGCTGGGCTCCGAGCCGCGCAAGGCAGGACAGGGACAGGGACAGGGACAGGGACAGGGGCTCCCCCTCAGCGGGGAGCAGCGGGGCGGGGAAATGGCGGCGCCTGAGGCGGCTGCGCTCCGGCGGGACGCTGGGCTGGGGGAGACTGTGTTTGCCCGTGGCGCGGGGTGCGTGTGAGCCGGCGCTGTGTGAAGGGTGGGCTCTGGGTGCAGTGTCTGTGCCGTGGGGCGAGATCTGTGAGGCAGGCGACAGTGTGCTGGGGAGGGGGGGAACTCCACGCCTGAGGTACGGTGAGCTGGGGGGGAAGACAGCGTATGGCAGGGCGCACGGAGAGCGTGTGCGCCGGGAAGTGCGCTGTGCCTGTGGGTCTGTCTGTGTGTCAGTGTGTCTGCATGTGTCTGTGAGAGCGCGGGGCGGCGCGGGGGGGGGGCGCAGGGGCGGGCCAGCGGCAGCGGCGCAGCTGGCCGCGGTCCAGCCCGGCGCACTAATACAGCCTGGCGGCTCCCGCCTGACTGACGCCGGCCGGGGCTGCTGCTGCCGCTGCCGCTGCCGCTGCCGTTGCCGCTGCCGCCGAGCCCTGGCCCAGCCGCCGCCGAGCAGCTGTAGCCCCGCTCCCGCCCGCGGCACGCTGATACCCCAGGCCGCGCCCGGTGGTGGCAGGTAAGAGCCGGGGCTCCCGGCCGCGTCCCGAGGGAGGGAGGGGAGCCGGGAGGGATCGGGGACAGTTCCCCCGCCGCCGCCCCAAACTTCCCGCCGGGGCTGCTGCGCATCCTTCCCGGTGCGGTGTGGCGCGGGGTCCAGGGGCGAAGGCGGTCCGCATGATGCCGCCGTGTGCCCGGTGTCCCCGCGGTGTCCCTGCGGTGGTCCCGCGGCGTCCCCGAGGCTGGCGGCTCCTCTGCGCTGGGGCGGTCGGTGTGCGGGCGGGGGCTGGGGCTGGGGCAGTAGCGAGATGAGACAAGCCGACGCCAGGACTGCGAGCAAAAGGAGGAGCGCGGGGGAAAAAACGTTTTTATGGATGGCTAAATGCTGACAAGTCTTCCCGCTGTTCGGGTTTCTTTCCTTCTAGCTTAAGTAGGAGGAAAAAATAAAACCCAAACCAACAAACCCAACAAAAACCCACATGACACTTTTGGAAATACTTTTCCTTTCAGAGGTTATTTTCTGTTCACGAAATCCCGCTACTGGACACGCTCCCAAGCAAAACGGAGCAGAATTGCTGGGATTTGGGTTTGTATTCCAGCTACAAACGGGGACTCTCTTTTATTCTTCGCTGCGGAGTTTAAACGTTACTTGTATCCAAAATTTCCAAAACCAATAACCTTAGATATGGCAAATTATGAATTATTGTCATTTTATCTCCATGCTCTGGCAGCTCCAAGTGGAGGGAATACAAAGTTCAGATCATTTCTAACAATTTGGATATTGTGCAGTAACTTTGTGTTTTCCTGCTTTGCTTTTATGGGTAAATTTATTTGATGCTAACCAGTTCTACTTTAAAAGAGGCATTGGTGGGAATAAAAATAAATGACACACACATGGATGTGTGCACACAGACACGTGTGTGTGGCTGTTAATTATTTGCATTTTATAAATTAATGCAAAGAATTTTCAGCCCAGTGTGGGCAATTTTTCAGTGAATGAGCTTTCCCTTGGCAGAAGTGGGAAATGATGTGCTCGGCTCAGGAATGTATTCAAGTTTGTGGTGGTTTGGGAAGGACACTGCAGATAACACAACTTTTGCTGCTTTGTGCCTCCAGTGTGTGGAAATGTGCATCTTTATACATGCACGCATTTGTGCAGTGGGAGTTATCTTCTCATCTTTAGGAGTGTAAGCTGAAGAAAGCACTGCAAAATTCTTCCCCTCAGCAATGGTAGGACAAATGTCATCACTCAGACAAACCTCATCCGTTTTAATCCAGCTAGACAACTCCCTTCTTTCAGATTTGATAAGTACCAGTGTCTGGCTTGTTCATGTTTGCTTCCTGTTAGATTTTAAAGCAGAGGCTCGGGATATCTGTGGTTTTGTTGATTTTTTTTAGTTATTTTTAATAGCAAGTTAATTTGACATAGTAGCCAAAACAAATGTGCCCAAAAATCTGTTTAAAGTGAGTTGCATCAAGAAGGATATGTTGTGTTGCATTTACTGAGTTTAGCAGTGATTCCCATTCCTGTCTGCCCTTTGGGATGGAGCTGAAAACATTTTCTTCTTCACTTTGTTAACTCGCACATAAACTGATAATGAGTAATTCCACAAAAATGACTGGAATAAGGGTCAAGTGTATTTTATTAAAATGCTTATGATAATCAGGAGTTGGAGATAAAAGCTTTTATCTACATGCAGCAACTGAAACAAATACAAAGCTGTCAACTGCGCAACTTTGTGAAGAAGTTGAGTATTAGTATTTTATCAACACACTTGCCCAAGGCTAAGAGGCACGCACACACGTGCCAAATATCTGCAGAAGGTGGGGATGCATGTAGAGAAACTGGGTAGCTCCTTGGATTTGGAAGGTGCTCTCACACAAACTGGTGGTAGTTCCTCCCCTCTCCCTCTCCCCACATTGCCTTCAGTAGGCACAAGACAAGGCCTAACCCACTAAAACAGGAATGTAGAAGTGTCAGTATAATGTATCACATAACATCTGGACAGTTAATCCTCCTTTCTCTCCTTTTATTCTTTTACAGACTTTCTGCATCTCACATTTGAATCCTTAGCTATCTGCTGTTATCAGCCTGGGAGATAGGTGTCATGTAATCCTGAATGCTAAAGTGCTGTAATTTTGATGGCCAGGCTAATCTGTTTCTATAAAGTTTTATTTTTCCATTGTTAAATTCAAAGGACAATGACTACTAATTATGAGTGACCTCTAACCAAAACACTAGCTCGAGTTTATCACTGGTACTGATACTGGCTCACAGTAATTCCAGCATCAGCAGTTCTAGGCACCCTGTTTCAAAGAAATTTAACAGAATAAGGGGAGCCAGAAGGGAAATGCTCTGGGTAATTTGCTGCAAAAAATATAGTGAAAGTGTACAGAGATCCCGTTTGATGTGCATTATACCCCTTACAAATAATAATAATTACAGGGATGGGGAAGAAAGACAAAAAAACACAATCATAAATATTTTAACTGAAAACAGCACAGCACAAACATACATAGGAAAGGTTGCTCTGGTAAACTGCCTGGTCTCCTGATGCAGGCAGGTATAAAGAATCATTAGTGTTGCTGTACATTAACAGCAAAAGATAGTAATAGCGATGACGATTTGAGAGAATCATTGCTGTCCTATTACTGTCTTTGAGAACATTTGTTGTAAGGAAGCATTAGACTCTGAATACAGTATAATAAAATTAATTTTTCAAAAATATCCCAAATTATTTCCCATCTTACGTTTTGTCTGTAATGTTTGAGTGGTTAATGCTGTGGGAATTTTACAGACAAGGAGGTGAATTAAAGTGTCTAGAGCCCTGTGTATTTATTATACCAGCTGAAAACCTTGCTGTGCTTTTGCAGATGAGTGGGTCTAACAGACCGAGGGATCAAAGCCCAGACTGAGATTCTGACTAGTACATGCATGTGTTTAAATTGAAGCAGGTGAAATATCATGTGCCCAAATTTTGTGTGATTTTTAAGCAGATCGTTCTACAGGACTATTTGCAGATTTCTGCAAGAATTATTGCAACATCTTAGATGTAAGGCTGAACACTTTGCCCTGAGATTCGGCTGCTCTGGACAAGGGCATAGCAAGAACATGGTGGAGGTGGACACCAAGTGGAGTTAATTTCTCAGTTTGGACAGTCACCTCTACATAAAAACACAAAACAGAAGAAGAAAATCTGATAATCATCAGTTTTTCTGAGACAGCATTCAGATTGAGGTGTGTTTCTGGCTGGCAGGAGAAATGCTTTCTCTTTCCCACATCCTTTGCTCTAGAACTTGTTTCCTTCCCACTCTTCCTCCTTGTCAGTAGCATCACCATCCTTCTGTCTGCCAAACTTAGCGTCATTGCCTCTTGTTTCCTCACAGGTCTTGGTACTCCCAGATATCTCTTGACACTTTTTCTTCATGTTAGTTCTTACATTCCTCCTTCCTTTTGTTTGCAGCTGCCAAAGCATTAGTCCACACTGTGGCAACCTTCCAGCTTGATACTGCAACCTCCCATTTCCCAGCAAGCTCTTTTCTCCTACCTACGTTCTGCTCCCAGTCAGCATGACCCCTGCCAAAATCCTGCGTCTCTTGCTTTTCTTTCTGAAATGTCTCCGTGCAGACTCCCATTCTGGAGTCTCTCTATGCGCCTGGTCTTTGTTTAGGCTTTGAAAATGTTCCGCTCTTCCAGAGTTCCCCAGAACTGTTGGCCTCAAACTCACCATCCACTGAAAAAGAGAAATGAGGAGGAAAGAAAATTAACAGACCCATGGGTCGTTACAGTTTGTTCTGCTTCAGGCTTCCTTTTACTCTCATTACATGGCTACAGTAGAAGCCATATTGGCCATTTCTTGATCACGGTTATTCTGTTTGGTCCGGTGGTGCCCTTGGTCATTCAGCTGTGCTGTGAGGAACTGATGGTGGTACCTTCCCCAGAAAGTTGTAGCTGCTAATTGCAAAGCTCTGTGTGATGAAGAATACTTTATAATGAAGAATAATTTATAACCCTGCTGCTGAGGTCAAGACATTTCAACAATACTTTATATTTTTTTTTGTGTGTTTTTGTGCCGTATCTTTCCTTGACAAAAAAAATCATTTTTTTTTTTTTTTTTTTTCCTTTTCTGAAGCATTCCTGTGCATGGCTTCTCATTAGGAGAGCCCATAATACTTTACAGAGCTGTCCCAGTCAGGGTACCTGTATGACAGATGCAGAAATCAAGGCACCTGAGGGAAAACCATTTATCCAGAGGCCTATAGCAGGATGCGATCCCACAGAATTGACTGGAAGCACAAGCAGTTCATATGACTTTTCATACTCCCTTATGGTTACTTGCTGGGCTATCCAAACCTTCTTGTCTCTGTCAAATTACTCTGACCCAGCTGCCAATGTGCAGTTTCTTACCCAGCAGCACATATGAGGTAGCTAATTTCTCTCATCAACAGATCTTGAATTACTTCACACAGAGCGTGAGGCCTTCACAAGGGACATCTAGAGTAGAAAAATACAGATTCATTCCTGTGTGAGGCAGCAGCCTGTGGCTTCCATGCCTGCCCTGCTGCATTTCCTAAAGGGCTTGATGCGGGGACCAAGGCTTCCTGGTGGTAACCTGCATGGGACAGACAGGCTCTGTGGGGCCGAGCAGAGTGCTAGCAGGAGAGAAGAAGGAGAAAAACAGCTCTGAAGAGATGGGGTATTTCTTGGACTCCTGGGGTGGGTTTGCAGAAGGGAGAGATGTTTCTTTTAAAGACTCAGAGACCTATTTCTGCCTTTTGTTCAGTGTTTTCTATATCTGGTTGTTAGGATGGCTTGTCATCTTACATGCTAAAGAGAATCCAGCCCTTGTCTTATACTCCAGGCTCAAATGTAGCCATCTGAAGTCTGTTTAATCTCATAAGCAAGTGTTCTGGTTTACAGAGAAGCTGAGCACTCAATTCTTCAGCTGAAGTCGCTGGGAATGGCCAGCTGTCTCCTCTTTTTTCCCCACAGGAGGGAACTAGATAGACAAGTTCTTGCTCCTTTTGTTCTTAGTCCTGTTGTTGTGAAATAACTTCCGTACAGAGTCCAAGCATATCCAGATATTCTTCATGGAAAATGCCTCAATGCTGTTGCATATGAGCATTGGCCCCTTGTCCAAGGCAATCCCTGCCACTGAATCAGATCTGTAGATGGATAAAACACGCTAATATTAGTGCTTACCTGTCCTCCATGCTCTTGTATCTGTCAATTCTCCAAGACAAAGGCCCTGTGGATGTTCCACCCTTCTCCCCCCTGCAGGGTTTCACAAACCACTGAGGGCTCAATTAGCACAGATTACTGTGGATGATCATGCAGCAGAATCTATATGTCACTGCATTAGCAATTTCCCAGAGTGATGCACAATGAAAGCCTTTTAGGAAAAACAAATTTGAATGTGATATGGTTTGAACACAATTAAATGCTAATGTGATTCTATGGAAAACTGCTAACGTGATGTATATGGAAAGCCTGTTGTGTGTGAAATGTATCCCCCTGTATGCCCTTGGCTGGGCCTTCTCACCTGGGAGGAAGAGGTGGTCAGCAGTAGTGCTTCTCCCTCTCCAGGCCTACTGTCAGTCAGAGAGGAAGCACTTCCGGACGTTCTTCCTTTTGAGTATTTTATTGATGATCTAGCTATATGATTTATTGACCTATATTTCACTTGCCAAGCTGTGTGATGTTAAATCTTCTGCAAAAGATGCTTGCTGTGTTAACACCATAACTGAGTAAGGAACCCTTCAGGCATGTCACTCCCTCTCTATGGCATCCTGGGTGTCAGGCAGGGAGCCTCTGTGCCAGGCTACAGTCAGGAGGGGAAGGGCGGGGGGCTGTCAACAAGGGATGCTGAGAGGCAACAGACTCCCCAGCAGAGTCCTGGTGTCACAGGTTATCTCTGACTTTGTGGCATTAGATACCTGGCACAACTACACAGCAGATCTCAAAAGCATGAGATGCGGTCCTTGCATAGGGAGAACCAGGCACCAGTTGCTATTGCTGGGATCAGACCTTCCAGATCTGCCAGCGGCAGCCAGCCTCCTATCAGTTCTTTGTATTCCCCCAGAAAATGAAGGTATTTGGTACTGTGCTGAACCTCACCCAGCTGGCCCTCAGGCCTCCTGTTAAGTAGGTGGGATGTGCAACCATGGAAAATGAGAACGTTTGCTTTATCCTTTTCCCCTGTGTGCACTGTAAATATACAGCCAAAGCTCCAAAAGTGCGTTCCTTTCTAACAACTTAAGACAGTAAACTTTTAGGACAAGTTCCCACCAGACTGGAGCACCACGTCCTTGGAGAAGTAATTGTTCTGTAGATGTATCCTTATTCACAGCATTCTTAATGTCTAACTCTGAGCAAATCCCTTTCCTAAAATGGGTTTTTGGGAATGGTTCCAAGAATGCCAGTGATTGGTAACAAGGATTACAGAATCTGATTAGTGTGGATATAAACTTTAGGCCAGCAGTGGAACTGAAATTCTTTTCTAGTCCCCTTCTTCCTTTGTGAAGTGTTTGTTCTGGAGGCACTTGGCTGCATGCTTTGTATTAGAGAAGAGTCAGCGTTTATTTTAAAAGCAAGAATTCTATTTTTGCGTATTTCCAACTGTTCCATTTTTAGAAACACCGATGGGCTTTGCTACCGTTTCTCTGGCAATGGTGGGTATGGGAGGAATGCAGGACTGACTGTCTATAAAGTGGGGATAAGCAAAGCCACAAGAAGACATTTTTGCCCCACATGGCATATTGATACACCTCCCCATCATATCCCACTGCCTCCTGCCTTCTCCCGCAAATACATCCTCAGTGCTCCCCCATGGCACATGTGCTCCTTAGCTTCTGGTTCTGTGGGAGGAAGGTAGCTGAGAAAGGGGCTCTAGCTCAGAGCTGCCTGGCTGAGCCTGAGCAAGACAGCCACAGGAAAGGATGAAGCAGGGACTGGGTGAATGGGTCTTCCTCCTGCCTGCAGGAAGCAGGGCGTGGGGCAAAGAAGAGGATGTATTCCTGTGGGATGGCATCTCAGAAGCTTCGGTGTGGCCCAGCCAAGGAGTGCAGTGCAGTTCACTCCATATAAACATCACAGTTGCTGGTTTCCTTTAAAAATTAATACCAAGGAAGGAAATGCAGTCAAAGAAAGATCACAGTGATAAATTGGTCCAGTTTCATATTTTTGCTGAGACTTTGGTTGTGGTAATTTTGTGGGGTGCCTTCAAATATTATGGGAGATTTATAAAGGCAAAAATCAGAACATCCAGCCCTCTGGTCTGGGTTTACCCTGAGCAGCAGGATGCAAGTAGCCCAGGGCCAACGCCAGTGTAGTCATGCTAGCCTAGTGCTGCACCTGAAGACAGGAGCTCTTTTGCTTGGTCATAGTAGGGGACGTTGAGTCAGAAGGGTACATCTCAAGGGGTTTTCTTCCACTCCAAGGCCAGCACTATTGTTCTTGGAAGTAAACTGCCGAAATTTCTTGAAGAAGGCTGTGTAATCTGCACTCGCAGACCTCCAGCAGGGGTAATTATCCCAGTGTATAACTATCCTGTTCTTATGTTCTCCCTATTCAAGTGCACATGAGAGACAGATTGTCCCTGTCTTGCCTGCAGCAACCTTTTTCATGTTGGCATACTGTTACCATGTCCATGCCCCTCTGTTCTTCCCATCTTAGGACACACTAACAAAGCTTTGTTGAAGCATCTGTCCATGTGCTCAGCCAGAGCTGTCCCATCACAGGAACTGGTATATCCCTTCCCTGTCAGGCATCATGGGCTTACCAAAAGTCAGCTGGGTATTTTGTTTTCTTTTGTGATGGAATTTATGGCTTTTAAACACATACACAGTGTTTGGCCTGTGGAAATTTGTGTAGCTGTGTGAAGGTGTGCAGTTTTCATATTTGAATATTAACTTCTTTATGTCAAATGAGAATATGCTGTTCCTGTCAAGAGAAGCTGAACGATGCTGAGTATATAAAGTAATATTTGAGCAATTCCACAAGTGCAGAGGAATTATCTGGGTGTCATAGATTTTTAGGCACTTGCATCATATTTCGTCCCTGTTTTATCCAGGAGGCAGTGAGTTCACTGAAGACTCCACAGGGTGGATGAGTGGCTTGAGATGCATGAAACACTGTGAGATTTGCTCTTTGGTAATGATGGCTTCACATAAAGTTCATTGTAGAATGGCTTTCAGAATAATCTTGAGAAATATCCAAGAAAATGAGTTTCGGAAGTTTGCATTATTCAGTCAAGCTTATAGGAATAAACAATGAGATGTTGCCAAGGCTGTGTGAAACATGGATAAATTTGAGTCTCAAGCACTTTACCTCCTATCATTGCAGCTGTTTTCAAATGGAGCAGTCCAGGGTCAAACCAGGAAAAAAAATTAGTTTCTTAATTAAAAAAAAAGAATAACCTTCTTTACATCCCATTTAATTAAAACCTTGGGTGTCAGGTTCTGTGGTTGTGGAAGGACTCAGTAACATTGTAATGAATAATTCATTCACTGTATTTTGTTTGGTGCAAAAGGCAGTGGTTTCAGATAGATTCATAACAGCACCCTTGTCTGGTGGGTCCCAAGCATATCAAGAAGCCCCGCAGGATCACAAATGAGGATCTGAGTGCCACGAGTGGAACATGAGTCTTTTCAAGTGATTTACATGCATCAAGAATTAACATGTGGCCACTGTTCCCAAGGCATGAGCTGGTTGCTGGAGCAGCAGCAGCGGTAGCTGTGCAGCTCAGATGTGCACTTCCACAGTGAATGCATGTGTGAAACCTCTCCTGTCCAGCTCTCTCCTGCCATGCCTGCAAATCCGTGCTGACAGGGTTGGTGCTTCAGGTTTAGGGTGTGTGAGCAGGCCCAGGGCAAGGTTGGTGAGGTTCCTTGGTCATTCAAGGTCCAAGTGTTTGTGGACACACCTTTGTTTATTTTAAAGCCCTTTCCCCTGTTAAGGGGTGGAGGATCCCCGTAGTGAGCAGCAGTGATGATGTGTCCTTGGAAGTTCTTTGCCAGTCCTGGGTGCATGCTGGTTGCTGGGTGCATCTGAAATCAAATCAAGACTTGATTACACTGAAAAACTTGCATGCTTCTCTTTGATACAGGTCGAAGTAACCAAATCAGTGCTAGGTAAAAATAACTAACCAAGTGCATGTTCTCAGCATTCTTCATGTTGTTTGAATTAATGTTCTTTGCAATTCTGTTGTGATTTAGTCACCAAGCAGCAGACTTCCAGCTATAAATGTCTCATGTCTCCATTTCCCAGCTGCATGCATCTCCAAGAACTGCAAAGCGTATGTCTAGACAACCCTCTGAGAAATCTCCCTCTGTGGCCTTACTGAGCTTTTGCAGTGACACAGAGACTGATGATGTCAGCCATTTCCAAAACTGACAACCATGCTTTGCACGGCTCAGTTAGCTGAGGCAAGTGATCCGGGCGGAGGCAGCGGATTGGAGCTTTATTCTGAGACCACTGAATACACACATCTGCTGTTCTTACCTGTTCTTATACACATGTGCACAGATGCGCATTTGGGGAAGGCTGGACGCTGGTTTTGCACGGTTGTGTTTTAAGCCTGTTTTCATTAGCATAGATGAGGTTTTCCTTTTTGACTTCTGTGTGAAGCTTAGAATGAAATGTAACGAGGACTGGTACGATTGCCCTGCTGCATCCATAGGAATTCAATTAGGGGGAACTTCATCAGCGTGTTGGCCTGCAGAGGCATTCTGCCAAGGTGTGGTGTGTCTTCCCTTTACAGTGGATCCTCTTTACATTAAGTGAAATCCAGATTTCCCAAAATCTTTCCTTAGTGGAGGTGTCAGCATGCTGCCACATGAGACAGAGGAGGGCACGTTTAATTTGCATGAGCTCTGGAGCTGCTCTTACTGACTTCAGCAGTTAGGAAACAGTAAGACCACAGCAATGGTGTTTCTTCTGCTTTTCTCTGCTCTTGGTGTTTCAGGTTCTTTAGCAGTACAGTGGAAGTTACTGCAGTGAAGTTCCTGAAGGAACATTTTTCCTCCTGACCTGAGGACCTACTGGCTAGTTCTACACTGAAGGGTTAAATGCAAGTTTAGGAATAGGAGACAGTATTCTGGTCCCTTCTACTTCATGTCTGTTTTGCTGGGTGTTAGCCTAGCAGTCATTCAGGCTTGAGGTGAGACTCCTCTCACCCAGCATTAGCTTTTTGCAGTGCTTGACTTCGCTATTTTTTTGGTAGATGTTTAATTTTAGGTGGAATGGTCCATGACATGTACATGCATGTTTTTCCCAAGTAGGTGTTTAAGGACTTGAGGGTAAGTAGGACAGATATGAGTATCAACAATTTGGACATGTCTATATGGCCAAGTAAATTCTACTAGAATGTTGCTTCCATACTAATAAATTAAATATGCCTAGTACTGTTCTTGGCCTTGAGGCCAGCTGAGATGGAGAGGCTTACTTCCATGCAATGGCTGTCTCACCCCCCAAAACAGAGTGGCTCTGTGCAGACTTCTTATTAGGAGTGGCCCCTGGTCCCTGCTAACTCTTGAACTATGCACAAGAGTTATTTGGGAGAGTACTTCTGGCACAGACCAAGCCATTCCAGATTCTGTGCTAGTAATTAATTCTATAGATAATCAAATTCTTGTGCCCAGCAGTGTTTCCCAGTGCTAGTGTAGCTATAGCTAAGGTAGGCACTGTCTGTTGAGGGAGAATGGAGCCAGTGAACTTGGTGGAAGCATTTCCAGTCCCACTTTCTCCTACTGACCACAGAAATGAAAGGGTGGGTCCATACCATAATGTCTTTTGGCTCTTCCCTAAAGACGAGCCTTAGGCTAAACTCAGTGATGGAGTAAAGATTTACAGCATGGAAGATTGACTGCATTTGGTGTTCACTGGTCCCTTACCTGACAGATAGACAAAGCCTTTCTTGTAGTCCCAGAGGAGGAAATTGTGTTAGGGATGTACTCTGAATGATGCCTGACTTATAATCATGATACCACACCATAGTGTCACTGAGGGAGAAAGAGATGACTAGACTGGAACTTCCATCATGGTATGGCCCAGGACTTAATACCTGTGGTGGGGGTATGGATTAAAACTGTAACACTTCCCTCCCCTCCGCCACTCTAAAGTGATGAGCACTGAGAAACATGATGGATCATCAGCACAAAAAATACATCAAACGTGGTTTTGAAACATCTCAATGTTGGAAGTTCCCAGTTGGGTGGGCAAGTTGCCTGTTACAAAAGGCGTACAGCTTAAGCAACTGCTGTCTTGCAAGATTGTTACAATTAAATTATGAATTCACATCTCTATCATTACAGCCCTGAGCATTGTAGCTGCCTAGGTGTTTCATGCTGGAGTATCTAAGTCCAGCAACACAGGGCTTAGTCTGCTGAACAGTGTACAGTATTATCTAATTTAATAACATTAAACTAGGATGTTCTGATAATAATATTATTTGGAAGTTATTTATTTAATAGTATTTATATTTTGTATGTTGGTTGAATTTGGGGAAGAAAAGAAGAAACTGGGGAGAGCATAGTAGGAAATTGTGCAATGTACTTATCTGAGACCACATCACATGGTCTGCAAAGCACGGCTTTTGCTTTTATACACATAGTCCTGGCAACTCTCCCACTAGCAACAATAGTGCTCAGACTCATACTGATGTCACTGCTGAGTTATTTAATTTGACTGAACGAGATTAATGTGTTTATTTAAAACTTTGGTCAAAATGGAAAAGAAAATTTCCGGACAATACTTTTACGTGAACATGTATGTTTTCATATCTGATGATTGCAATGTTTCATTAACTTATCAGGAGCAGTTGTTTACACACAGTAATGCCTAGGAGACCCCTCAGATAAGAAGTGTGAGCCATTTTCCTTCTCAGCCTGGAGCAGAGACTTTTATACCGCTAGTGGTCCCATGGGCTTTCATCCCAGGCTCTCCTCGCTTCCTGTTGCTGCTTTCAGGGCTGATCCACAGAGATCCCAGCATTATTTAATTTCTTGTATGAGGATGAGGTTTGGTGATGCTGAGCAATGACAGCAGTGCCGTGGTGGATCCTCCACAGGTTCTCGCTGGGGTAGTGAGTGACAGACCTCCACTGCACGGAATGCCTAGATGGGGCTGGCATTGGGCTTTGTAGGCTAGTTTCCTTTTGCATGGTAGAACAAGTTTGGGATATTCTGTGGAATTGATCATTGATTGCTGAATGGTGTGAGTGAAGAGATTTCTGCTATGGTCTGCCAAGAGCCTCTCTTGACAGCAGAGGACAACTGCACATACACATAGATTGATAACGTAGAAATTGCATAAGTCAGAGCTTGATGCCATGGTGGGTGCCTGAAGCAAGATGTACTTGTCCTTCCTTGCAGTTTTGTAGTCCATCTGTTCATATTTTCATGTAGTGTCCTGTTCACTGATGCTTGGAATATGAATCTCTTGGGGGAATACAGCTTCTTCAGGGGGCTGTGGTGTGCCAAAGAGTCACTTTTATCCGTTCTCTTGTGTGAAGCCAGGTGCTTCTATCTCTCTAGCTCTCTGGAAAGCTTTCGGGAATTTGAGCCCCTGCCCTCATCACTGCTGCTCTCATGGAATAAGGGAAAAGCTCCTTAGAATACATGTGTCTGTATTTCTCAGGGTGCTGGATATCTTAAAGGGTAATGCAGTGGGGCAGAGGAATGAGCATGAAAGCGAAACAAGGGCTAGGAGGAGAACAGTTCTAGGGGGTCAGTGTTCTTCCACAAACACTGCACGTTGTCTAAGAGGCTTTGATAACCTGGGCCACATGTGCTTGTCCTGCAGCATGCTCCAGAGCTGTGTGGTGCTGAGGGTATCAGACTGCTGAGGTATCAGACTCTTGACAAGGAGCCAGCCTTTGGGATTGATGTCCTGTCTTAATACGTTGTGCTTTTGCCTGAACTCAGTGTCCCTACTCTTGCAACTCTACAAGAAGAGAGCCTTTAAGGAAACTGTAGAATAATATGGTTTGTGAAGCCGTGCTGCTCCCAGCACCAGGCAGTGTATCTCTGTCTCCTCAGTGGCTGCATATAATCAGCACTGAGGACTACATCCAGGCCTTTACTGGTGGGGGACAAGAAGGACCCAAGTCCTCTCACAAAGGTGAACTAGAACAGTCATGGAGCTGCTTACCTGAAGGCATCCATTTAGAAGCTGCCTGCACTCCAGCTTTAGGTGACCTTGTATATTTCAAATCTTTAGACTTGATATGCACAGGGGGTCCGAAGAGTATAATTAAAGCATAAATAGCTTGACATACAAAGACGTTATTCCTCAGAGTTCCAGTCAGTGGAAATGTGTCATTTTCAGCTAAAATTAGACTGGGTCCAGCTACATTTGGGAAGGAAAAAAAAAAAAAAAAAAAGAGAAAACCCCTCAAGAGCTAAACTCTTTCTTTGGACTTTGTCAGATGTAGCAAATCCTAGCAGAAATAACACAGGAACCATTCAGCACAAACTGTGTCCAGAACGTTGTGATTTTCATCCAAAAAACTGTGAACTGTTGGAGACAGCAAAAGTCTGGCTAGGCAGACAAGGTTTTTCCCTGGCATGTGGGAAAACGTAAATAAGCTTTGAGAATAGTGATAGATCTTTCAAAGGCGCTAAGTGAAATCTGGGAGCAGTTGAATTTGAAGTTATTTTTTCAGTTAATATTATACAACTCTTGACAGTTGAGTGATATTGGAGAGGCAGAGAGTTGAAACCAGAAAAATATTCTACTCAGTACTTGCAAATAAAATTTGATATTTCAGATGTAATTTTGTAGAGGATGCTTGAGCTGAACCTACAGCTACCAGCATTTAAAAAAAAAAGGTACATTTTTTTTGTAGTAAATATAACCCCAACCTTGCAGAATTTCCCTGTCACATTAAACTCTAAACACAAATTGAAGTGACTGCTTTCCAAGGTCCAACTCTAAAATGAGTGTGGAGGGTAATGGAGAGGAAAGGCTTGGACTCAAGATAAACAGCAAAAAGAAACAAAAAACCATTGAAAGGTGAGGTTAGACAGGGTCTTGGGCAACATGGTTTAGTGAGAGGTGTCCCTGCCCATGGCAGGGGGGTTGGAACTAGATGATCTTAAGGTCCTTTCCAACCCTTACTATTCTATGATTCTATGAAAATTAAATACATGTTTTGGATAATTTCTCTTTCAAAAGATTTTATTGAAGGAGCAATTAAAGGGGTGTGTGAAGCCTAACTATGTATTGTGTTGCTGTTCCAGACTTCATCAGCAGTATCTCGATGTTTGGAGAGTTCTGAGACCCACCCTGTTGGACTACTTGTAACCAGTGCCTGAGACTACAAAAACATATGTGTGGAAGAACCTTTCTGTGAAGGAAGCATCCATCTCAATATTGTGGAAACTCTGTGCAAGCCTTGCAAGGCAGGAGAGCAATTTGTGCTTCCGTTGACGCTCGTGTGTAATCTCTGCTTCTTATGCACTCCAGCACCCCTATCAGTTCCTTGTTCTCCTTTACCAGCCCTGCAGTGAAAAGGCTGCTGGGCTGGAAACAAGGAGATGAAGAGGAAAAGTGGGCAGAAAAAGCTGTTGATTCCTTGGTGAAGAAGTTAAAGAAGAAGAAGGGTGCCATGGAAGAACTGGAAAGGGCTCTGAGCTGCCCAGGTCAGCCCAGTAAATGTGTCACGATCCCACGTTCCTTGGATGGTCGGCTGCAGGTGTCTCACCGCAAGGGGCTTCCCCATGTCATATACTGCAGAGTGTGGCGCTGGCCTGATTTACAATCTCACCATGAGCTGAAACCACTGGAATGTTGTGAATTCCCATTTGGCTCAAAACAGAAAGAAGTGTGCATTAACCCCTACCATTACCGGCGGGTGGAAACCCCAGGTAATTATATCATCTGCAGATGATTCACTTCTCTATATTAGCTATTGCACTGGCAGCAGGTCTGGTCTTTGTGTGTCCTACTGGGTTGTGCTCTGAAATCTGAAAAGGCAGGCTGCATTTGATGGAAGGACCCTGGCTCCACCTGCCTGGTGGCATCACAGCTGCGGCAGTCAGGAGTAAGTGGGGAGTTAGGAGCACCTTGCCCAGTGGGTCGGTATCTTGTCGGACCCCCGAGGATGCCTGGCTCTTGTCCAGGGTGCTGAAAGCTTCTTTTCCGTGGACCCAGGTGCTGGCTGCCCTCTGAGCCCTCCCCCTGCAAACTGGTGTCTGCTTGCATGAATGCTGGGCTAGGCTTAGCCCCCTGGCTAGATTTATGTCTCATTGTTCAAAACCCAGCAATCGACTCATTAATCCACATGAAAAATGCATCAGTATCTCTCTCTTTAAAGATTACAGTTGCAGTAAGATGACTTATTTTGCTGTGGATATGAAACCAGATCAGTTGATTCTTCCTAAAATGCCTGGTGGCCTGCCTTCAGTGGGATTTACTTACCTTAATGGGTAGTTTGTGTGAAATACATGCCCTAAGTTCACATAAAACTTTGAATTTTTCCACTGATGAACCTCTTTAGATTGGACGTGGTCAGCATTGAAAACTTTCGATCTCATTTGAAGGGTCATTTAACTGGGCTTTATGTCAGTGAAACAGTTGTTAAAAAATAATGGTGTTTAGTGTTAATTCTGTAGGGATCTTGGAAAGCAGGGCTGGCAGACAGCTTGAACAATCGCCCTGTTCTCCTCTGCCCCTACTCCCAAACCAAAACAAATTACCAGGTACATTCCTGACAGATCTTTTCCTAATGAGCTCTAAAATCCCATGTGGTAGAAGCTCCACAACCTCCCCAGGCAAGTGAATCTATTGCTTTGTTATCCTTACAGTCCAGAATGATTTCTAATGTCTAACCTAAGTCTCCCTTGCTGCCAAAAATCACAGTAATTTAATTTATTAATGGATACAGTTGGTAAGTGTGTACTTATTATTCTGTGATTATTCTTTGTCTGGCATGAACTTTACTCTGAGGTGACATTAGGATCAGATAAGTGAACTGTGGGATGTTTCTTTTCACACGTATGAAATAAGAGAAAGACATTCGTTAACATTTGTTAAACAACATTGACTACTCCCTTTTCTGATAGTCACTCCACAGCAGCAGAGCTGTCATTTTGAACTTTTGTCTGAACTGCTGTAAGCATTGTCACAACCAAAATTTTACAGCTGCAGTGAGTTGTCAACAGTTTTCAGAGGAAAGAGCTGATCTCCTGCCTTGCTACAATAAACTCTTCAAGAATCCAAGAAAAGATGCTCATAAAATATCTCATTTTGTGTATCTTTCTCTTTGAAGACTGTAGTCTTCAGTGTCTTCTAATTTCTTCTGCTATAATTCCAGTGTAGTTAATAGAGATTCCTCAGCATGGTAGCTGACAGCACTGTGCAGGGCTGTTTTCAGCCCTGGTCTTCTGATCTGTTGAGTGCCAACTAACAAATGCTAGTACTGGGATAATCCAGCAGTTGCTAAATGGCTGCCAAAGCTTGTTGTTCTGACCCTGGAACTCAGAAGGTTTCAGCTGTGAGCACGTCTCTATCATTTCTGTGCTGCAGACAACTACATCTCTAGTAGTAAATGAGATGGGACCAAGGTGCAGGTCTGAGTATTGCTGAATTGTTGGTGTGGTCCCAGGCACAGCCTTAACCCATATGGACTCACATGGACTGACAGTTCTCAGGGCACAGGGATACAACCAAAGGAGAGACTTCGGGTACTTTGGACGTGATCACCTGTTTTTCGGAGGTGAAAGAGGGTGCAGCTATGAGGATGCAAGCTGTGCTGTGCCAGTTCTCCATAGGACCCAGGGACTGTTCTGGGGCTGTTGTATTCACCCCAACTGCTCTTATGGGGACAGCTTAGAAACTGAAGCTCACCTTCCTACTAAAGATGAGGTACAGCAAGGAAGCACAGCCTACTCAGGTGTGCTGAAGCAGCAGCAGGAGAGATAACTTACACCACTGTAAATGGCAGTAATGCAGCCCCAGGCCGGAAGCAGTTAGAAGCTGTGCTGCAAAGAGCTGGTGGTGGGACAGGAGAAGAAATGAGCTTGGGGAGAAAGTGGCAGCAGTGAAATCACTGCAGAAAAAGCTAGGATCTAGAGCCTGTTTAGAGAAGTCTGAAAGGGATCTCATTAATGCATATAAATGTCTCAAAGGTGGGTGCCAAGAGGATGGTGCCAGACTCTTTTCAGTGGTGCCCAGCACAGGACAAGGAGCGGTGACCATAAACTAGAACACAAGAAGTTTCACTTCAACATGAGGAAGAACTTTACATTGAGGACAGCAGAGCAGTGGAACAGGCTGCCCAGGGAGGTTGTGGAGACGTTCTTTCTGGAGACATTCAGAACCCACCTGGACATGTTCTTGTGTCACAGGCTTTGGGCATAGCCAGGTTTCTAGAAAGAACTGTTGCAACTAAAGGGAATCGGAGAAAGTCTGGTGCAGGAAAGGCAGTGGCAGGACTTGAGACATGATGGTATTTACCTTCAATTGAACAAACATTATCAACACTTGGACATGCATAGAAGGAAGGATCCAACCCTGGCTCTCTATGGAGAATAGCAGGCAGAAGAAAAGGACCTCACTGAGTGGACGCGACACAGTTAAATTGTGAGGACAAACAGATCCCAGTGCACTCAGTCGC
Organism: Psittacus erithacus; assembly: GCA_009867235.2. NCBI lineage: Eukaryota > Metazoa > Chordata > Aves > Psittaciformes > Psittacidae > Psittacus > Psittacus erithacus. Next base: position 38,937 of record WYDI02007102.1, read on the forward strand.
TCAGTTTCATGCCTCTGGTCACACTTCTTTCAGAGTAGTGAGCCCTGGAGGGTGACATTTGTTACCAAAAGAACAAGGAGAACAAGGCCCTCTGGGGAGTTTTTATCCACAAACAAGAAAATCTCTGAATTTCTTACCACCACAGAGGCTTTAGCCCTCTGGGCAGCCACAGAGCAGTCACTGGAAAGATTGAATGAGGTGGCAAAAACTGTACAGCAAAGCAGAAATTCAGAGTACCTTGGTCAGAGCTGGGAAGAAGTTCAAGGCTTGAAAATTCCTCATGCTGACTCACTCAGGGTGAGTCAAAGGCTTTCCCTGACGAGTGCTGTTCACACATTCGGATTCTCAGCTTCTATTTAGAGAAGAAGTTGCATTGAGTTCTCAAGTGGCTGAGGAAAGCCACTTCCTTAGCAGTGGTACCTGCAGCGAGGTGCCAGCCTCCCAGTGTTGCGCGGCATTGCTGTAGCACAGCTATCCCATGCACAACACCTCTGCTGGGTGCAAAGGGATCATCAGTTCCCTTTTTCTAAGGCTGCTGGTCAGAGGTGGCTGAACAGGGGCAGACCTGGCAAGCATCATACCAGTTTTGTGGAGTAGCAGAGGAAAACTCCAGAAGCAGCAGCCCACAGCCTGGAGCTGCTCACAGGAGCATGGGATGGGAGAGATGCAGCTCATAAAAACCGCATCTGCAGTGGTGGTATCTGTCCTATCCCAATATAGAGCAGATTAACTGAGCAGTAAGAGTCTTCTCTCCATTTGCTATGAAGAGATCCATGGAGGACTGGGTAGTACATCTCATATGGGAATACCTGTATTTTCTGTGAGTCCTACCTGGAGAGTCTAGGAAATCCAAAAAGCTAAAGAAGCAATAGAAAAATAGAAATATCTTTCTGTACCAAAGGAACTAAAAGTGTGGCAGCAAATTCTTCATTCTACAGGTAGGGGCATATCAGAGGCATAAGCAAAGAAAGTAGTCTCTAGAGCACCACTGTTGTGCTGGCCAGAAGCTAATTAGAGATGCATTGAACTGGATAAGGGTCTACATACAGTCTCTTAACAGGTATCCCAATGCCTGTATTTCCAGACAGGTAAGAAGATAACTTCCGCAGTGAACCCCTGTCATCAGTCCAATCTTTTGTATATTTTTAGGACTCAGTTCTTCAATTCATGAGTGACTTGCAAATTCCCAAACGGTAAATGCCAGTGGGTAGGCAGGAGCAGGATTTAACCCTGCCCCCGCTGCAGCATAGTGCTACATCAAACAAGAGGTTGTAGACCTCCTGTTGGTACCAGGCACTGGTCCTCCTCCTGCTTAAACTGCCCCATCTGTCTGAGCAGTCAGTGTGCACTGAGGGTGCGCTCCAGTAAGGGTGTTCCTACAGCCTCTTCTCATGCACATGTTTTGCATTATCTGTACATTATTTGCTTTGTAGCAATTATTCCACTCTTTCATTATGTAGGATAAATGAGAGTTTGCTGTAATTAAAAGGTGTTAGCTAACGTACCTAAAAAGAATTTGCCTTACCTAGACAGAGCTTTTGGAACCAAACAGTATGTTAAAACACATTCAAATCATATATTTCTGACAGCATTTATAACCAAGAGCACACACTGCTGTTTACTTCCATAAGCTAGTAAGGATAAGACTGAAAGATTATGTGCTGCTGGGGTTTAGGCCAGAGAAACTCTGTACATGAGGTCAATCAATACAAGCCTTCTGAATTTTTCCTGGGGTTGGGACAATTCATCCTTGTCACAACACCTCAAATTGCCTCCTTATTTTCTCAGGTGTCTTTTAGATTTGCACAATAGCAACTGGGGATTAATTCCCCTACCTATGTTTAAGGCCTTAACTAAGATAATTAGGCATCATGTGAATTAGTAACTAATAGAGAAATCTTGGAGTGGCAAGCCTCTTTGTGTTCTAGCCTAGGGGCTGCATCTTCATAGGTAACTCACTAGTCGGGTTTCCTAAAATGTTTTGACTTCAATTCCCCTCTCTCATCTGATTTGTCAGTATCCAAAATTATTTGGGTCAACCTTAGGTTCCTCAGTGCAGCAATGCTGTTAACAGCACTGATGGTATGAGATGTGAGTGAAGAGAGTTTATGAAGAGAGGCGAGATCTTCTATTAGACCAATTTTTACATGGATTAATTTGTATTTCAGTTTTCTGACCTGTGTTTTTCATATCTTAACTACCAAACACTGACATTTGCCTCCTCATGCTCGGTCTTTTCTAACTATGTTACAACTAAATTAGTATTGCTGCAGTATTTGAACGGCCATTTACATTTCCTTTCAAAGATCCCACTATCTGGCTGGCAGCCTTTCCGAGTACCCGTCAAGGTTTTAAATTGGGTGTCTAGCTCCAGGTCTATGCTTCCTTTGCCCATCTGTGGAACACTGGTAGTAAAATATACAGTGTATTGCAGAGCACTGTTAATTGTTATTAAACTTGGCTGTGGTTTTGGTGATAGTACTTAGCAAACTCCTGACATGCTCAGTCTCTCAGGGCTGAAGGAACAGGTAACTTAGAGAGAAATGTGCCACTTGCATTTCTGAAGGAGAACTGTGTGTGCATGCCCTACCTGTGAATATTATGGTACCTTGCTCAAATCAGGAATGAGTCTATATTTTGCAAATGGAATTACTGCAACTGGCTGCAAATCTGGAAAAAAAGGTCCAAGAATCTGCTTTTGATTCTTGGTTTTGGACAGGTTTGTTGCCCTTCAATGGCTTGTATATAGACAGCAATATTTGGGCAGCATGGAATATTCCTCTTTTTAACTTACAGTGATATACTTTCAAGTGTGCAGTTTTAACCCATTTTTTTTTTTTTTGTTCTCGTTTTTATCTCCAGTCCTACCTCCTGTACTCGTTCCAAGACACAGCGAGTTTAACCCTCACCTCAGCCTCCTTGCCAAGTTTCGAAACACTTCTCTGCACAGCGAGCCGCTGATGCCACACAATGCCACCTATCCTGATTCTTTCCAGCATCCTCCATGCACTCCTTTTCCATCGTCACCCAGCCACATGTTCTCTCAGTCGCCTAACAGCATCAGCTACCCCAACTCACCAGGAAGCTCTTCTGGACCAGGAAGTCCCTATCAGCTCACAGGTAAGAATGAGCTTTAAGACATTCTGACTGAGGCAGCTGAGTTTCTTGCCATGACCTGGAGTCAGGTGCCAATTCTGTGTGCTTCCCCTATAGCTGTAGCTACAGGCTGAACTGTTGGACAGGATGGATTTGGAATGTGATTTCTTCTGACTGTCTCTTAATACTGGTTCCTAGTCCTTCTGAGTGGTGCTCAAGGGACTAAGAGTTGTAGTCATCCTACTGAATGCGATTTCATGATTACTGTGAGGGGAAATTTGAGGAGGGGACCAGGTGTGCCAGATCACCTTCTGCCTAAAGCTGCCCATCCAAGCTTCTGATACCATCCATGGAAAAGAACACTTAAAAGACCTACAATAGAGATTGTAAAGCTAGGGACCTCTAGAAACTCCATCAAGGGAGACAGGATAAAACAGCAAATGGGCATGTAGAAATAATTTTTAATGTATGGTGATCCCACTGACTGTATAAACTTACACAGGAAATTAAGGTGTTTAACAATCAGAATCAACACTTGCTGAGCCACCAGGCAAATTCCTGTAATTTTGGATGTGTTTATTATCTCCACAGTTCTGAGGTCATCAGGGTTATGTCACTCAGATTGTTTGCATTGTGAACTCCTTACTTTGTACTGCTCTAATTACCTGACATTTGACTATGCTTTTGCTGTTAAATAAACCAGGAAGGTGTCATGTACACAGCTGAGATCTGGTTTTAATATTGAAACATAGTTAAGATTCACTTCTGCACTTTGTTGTAACTCTGAAATAATTTAAATCAATCATCTCAGCTTTTTCACAAAGATGAATTCAGGTCAGAATTTTGTAGCTTAATGTTTAATGTCTCGACTACAAAGCATTTAAATTCGTGTCTTTAGTGATATGCCTATTTTGATTTTAAGTGTAAGAAAGAAAGGTGTTTATTTTTACAAGGTATTTTTAGTATTTGAACTTTCTTTTAAGCTGGACAATTTCAACGCAGTGTGATGTGTTGAAAGTTCTTTTCGTTCCCTCTCCATACATTGAATGAACCGTCATTCATTTCTTCTTTAGGCCTGTACTTCAGATTAAATCATGTTTAGCAACGTTGATGCTTTTCATCAAGTAGTAGGACTTGTTTGTCTTCTCCCATCTTTTCTTCTCTTCTGTGTAATCAAGCTGGATTAAGTGGAGCTGGTCCTGACAGGTAGGTCAGGCCCATTCCAGCTACGTAGTGACTGACTAATGCATTTAACTGAACTTGGGACCTTGCGAAATTACTTAAAAATGGAAGTGGCTCAACCTGAGCTTCAGTGTATCACAGCACACGGCATGCTGATAAACATAATTTGCCTGTGTAACAGTCAGGGATTGAAGACTGTCTAATGCAAACTGGAGTTACATCATCAGGGACTGTAGTGATTGGACAAGCAGTAACAGGTAAAAAATTAAACAGGGGAAGTTTAGATTGGATATAAGAAGGAAGTTCTTTACTGTGAGGGTGGTGAGGTACTGGAATGGGTTGCCCAGGGAAGTTGTGAATGCTCCATCCCTGGCGGTGTTCAAGGCCAGGCTGGACAGACCCTTG
>WYDI02007103.1:0-53280 GCA_009867235.2 Psittacus erithacus
TTATTATTGGTGGCAGCAGCAGTGGTTTGTGTTACACCTTAGTTACTGGACTGTTCTTATCTCAACCTGTGGGAGTTGTATTCTTTCGATCCTCCTTCCCATCCCTCCGGGAGCAGGGGGGAGGAAGAAGGAGGGGAGTGAAAGAGAGACTGCATGGTTCTGAGTTACAGCTGGGCTTACACCACAACAAATCACAGAATACCAGGTTGGAAGGGACCTCAAGGATCCAACATTTCTAGGCAAAGGATGACTTAGGCATGATGTCCCAACATCCTGTTCAGTCAAATCTTAAAAGTGTCCAGCACTGGGGAATCCACCACCTCCCTGGGGATGGCTGTTCTTATTGTAAAAATTTCCCTCTTGTGTCCAGCTGGAACCTTCCCAGGAGTAATTTGTGCCCATTAACCCTCATCTTTCCACATAACTCCTTTTAGAAGTGGAGTCTCCATCTTCTTTAACACCACCCTTTAAATACTGGAACATGGAAGGTCTTGCCTTTTCTCAAGGCTGAAAAAACTCACTTCTCAGCATTTCCTCATAGGTCAGGCTTCCCAGTCCTTTGATCACCTTTGTGGCCCTTCTCTGGACCCTCTCCAGCCTGTCCACATCTTTTTTTGTACAGTGAGAACCAAAACTGAACAGAACACGTTATTCCAGGTGTGTCCTGACAAGCACTGAGTGGGATAATGACATCTTTGCCTGTGCTGGTGATGCCCTAGTTGATGCAACCCAGCATCCTGTTGGCATCCTTTGCTGCAGCAGCACACTGTTCACTCATACTAGCTTGCTGCCTTCCAGGACAGCCAGGTCCCTTTCCACAGCATTGCTGTCCATCTGGGTACATCCCCACCTCTGCTGCACTCCCAGACTGTGTTTTTCCAGGTGCAAAACCTTACACTTGTCCTTAATGAACTTCGTAATGTTCTTGTTAGCCCACTATACCAGCCTAGCCAGATCATCCTTCAGGGTGGCTCCCCCTTTCAAAGTGTCTGCCTCTCTGTTCAGTTTGGTATCATCAGCAAACAAGCTGGGAGAGGCAAACAAATTAAAGGACATTTAATTGTTGAGTAAGTCCTGTTTTTAGAATAGTTTCAATATTTGGACTGGTAACAATAGAGTTATTTACCAGTATGAACTGGTAACAGAATATGAATGAAATCAACACAAACAGAAATCAGAAGCATATAATAAATTCAAGTATGTTGAGAATTAAGTTAGGAACATTCTTCCCACCTTTGAATATACAAAAATAGTTCTTTGGATTACCTCATTACTTTAGCTTTATTTGTAACAGTCATCTTTTGAAAAGAACAAATCATATAAACCTTAATATAGATTAGTATAGGTCAGATGATCTCAGCTACTTGGTGTCAATGAAAACTAACAGCTAGCCATAGGATTGTTCCTCACACGGATTTACATATCAGTATCCTAAACCTGTCTAAACCCGTCAGCTCTCCTATTTATCTGCCCCTTCTACTTTATTTCTTCTTTTCCCATATTTTATACATTCTCTTGTCTCACACAACTCCTCCTCTTTCATTCATCTCCCTGTGTTTGTTTCTTCCTTTTCCCCACAATTTCCTCACTGAAACACAACCCAAGTTTCAAATAATGAAGAATGCAGTTGCCTTTCTGCGCAGTATAATCAGTACTTTGCATAACTCACATGTTCTGCAAATGCTGCTGGAGCCTTTCCTTAGCTTCAATACAGCTCAGTATTGCTTAATGTAATGCAAAATACAAAATCAGTGTAAGTGAAAACTTTAATCTTTCACATTATCTTTGCAATTTTGAGATTTATAAACTTGTTTGACATAACTTGCATGTTGATTGCCCAGACACAACAGTTCTGGAAATTAAACATCTAGAAGGGCCACACTGGATTTTAAACCAGCGCTGTTGCTGATTGTTATCCTGAGCTTAATCTCACTTATTCCCTCTTCCAGCCCCACCTCATTCAAATACACATGTGACACTTTTATGGCACACTTTACATGCCATTTTGCTTCATGTGCTGATAAACCCCCCTGCGCTTAAGCACTGTCTTTCTTTCTCATTTGCACTATTTCTAAATAGTGCAAATAGTCACATAGCTTTTCTTCATTTTTTTTTTTTATACTGAGCCACTATACTTCCCCTTCTCATGATGATAAAACCATGTTCAGCCACATCACTTCTTTTCTCTAGCAAAGCAGGAGATCCAGACTTCTCTTCCATCAAATGCAACCTCATGCCTTCAGGGTGACCACAGAGATCTCAGTTCTTTCTTGTCTACCTTTATGCCCTGCTGCTGCTCATAACCAACTCCTCCCAAACAACTAATGGGGTCTGTTCCTGAATCCTCCAATGCGCTGAAAGTCAGGAGGCTGACCAGTGTGTGCATGTGTTTGCAAGTGCATGTAAGAGAGCAGAAGTGAATGCTCACCTGGGAGTGAAAAGGAGACAGCCTCTCCTCAGAGTGAAATATTCACATACTAGGTTTAAGCCTCAGGATCCTCACAGCCTGCAATAAAAGCTGTGCAACTGAATCTTCTTGATTTAAAAATCTCAACCTCTGCTGAAATGATGTAGAGCCAATGAAGGAAGCACATACCCCTTCTATGCTGCTATACTACTACTGAGTGGCCATTTAATAACAGTATACTTGATTTACTGAGTATAGATGAATGATTTAGCGCTAGAAGGTGTCTGCTAAAGTGGCATTTCTAGTACATCTTGATTCTTTCAATACTGAAACTAAAAAGAAAAAAAAAACTCCACCTTTCAGATACTGTATTATTTATCTGAAATACTTTTTATATTTAAATAACAAATGACGGATAGTACACGCTACAACAAGGCAGCCTTTCAACAACACTTTTGTGTGCCCAATATATTGAATTTATACTTAATTTTTATATTATTAATGAACATAGTATTTACAAATAAATCGCTCATTCTTCTGTTGAGCCACACTGCATTAAGTACACTTTAACAATGAAAGTGGTATCTAATTATCTTTATTTGACCCCAAATGCAACACAGAAATAAAAATGTTCAAAATACTTAGATCTTGCTGATAAGCACTCAGGTATGTGTCAGGATACTGTAAGATGGTATTTATTTTTATTTCTTCTGAAATGGTCTCAAACCGCCACATGAATGTATCAGTGTTGCACGATCTATTGTTCTTCAAATTCATCTACTGCCTTTCAAGTGGTGTTGAGGTAGAATGAGATTCAGCTACCTTGGCTCCCACCACCAATATGGCCTGACCCTGCAAATCCACTGCTGTCACATCCCATGGAGGAAGCAGGACTGTCAGTCAATATGAATCCTGCCCTCGGAACTAGGCTTCAAAACCTAAATAATCCAAGGGCTGTAACTCACAAAGAAGCCAGTTACTGCTGGTGATCCCAGATACTTCTCAAAAGTTGGAGTCTCTCCTATTCAGCGTGTTTGCCTTTGTTTGCCAGTTAGGGTAACAGTAACAAATATCTGTAACTATTACTAATAGACCAGTGACATGAAAAAGACACTTAGTTCACCCACACTTATCTCGTTGCCAGAAAGGTTAACAGAATAATTTACAAATGAAGGTCTGCCATTTTCTCCCAGAAATTACCCATATGAAGCCAAGAATTGCCCCATCCACAACTCATCACATTAACAAGTGCCTGCACCTCCCCAAAGCCCTCAAGGCTGAAGAAAAATAACTGTTCTTCCCATCTAATGTTGTCCCCACATGTATAATTTGCCAGTATAATGGTGACAGAATCATATACTGCACTAGTTTAACTCTTCCATGAAGGAGTCTGCGGGGGTTTTGTGGTAATAAATCAGCTTTTGGCTTAACAATCTTCATCCAGCTCACCTCAAAATGTCTTTCTTACTAGAATAAGGATCCTAGCACAATCACTACTGCTATTATAGTCTAGCTGATGCTAGTTAACTTGCTCACACAGACAAGTTCCAGAACTTTCCAGCAAACAACTGATCTGGGTTTATGCTTTGTATAGCCTAAAGGCAATACACTTAACATTTCTTTTATCGTAAGTTTCACACTTCAGAGAGCTGTGGGAGAGAGGAGGTGCTGGAGGCCTGGTACTTTCAGGAACCATTAATTATAGGAACTCATCATGAAGGGCATTACTAGAAGTTTGCTTCAGACCATCTGAAAGGAGCAGAGAGAATCCAGTCATTTAAATATAAACAGCACAGTTGCTGTCACACAGTTGCCCATGAAAGATAAGGTCTCAATGCATTTTTTCTGCCCCCAGATTGATGATCTGTAAGGTGTTGAACAGGAAAGCAATTTACCATAGTGTAAGTCCCTTCCAATAAAATATATTCCCTAGCACGGTTGGGGGAGGGGGGGTGAGAGGGGTGTTGTGTGTGTGTTTGACCTCAAAGTAAATTATAAATCACTTTTTTTTTTTAATGGTCTACTTTACTATAAATATTATGGCTAACATTTTCAAATGGCTGACTATTAAATTTGGCCAGCAAAGTACACTCTGCTGAACTCAATTCATCTTAAATGAAGGCTGCAGTTTTTTATGGGAAAAACCAAAAGTGATGCTCAACTGGCCTCAATTACAAAAGCAATGAGCTACTCAAGATCATTTGTCTCCTTTTCAAATAACGCATGTAAAACTACACAGCAAATTACTGGTAGAAGCAGGAATAATATCTTACTTCACCAGTTCACTTTCTTAAGGGTTCTCCACTTCCTGACAATGTATTTTATAAATATTTAGGTTTATATTATAGTGGTTCCCTATCAGAATCATTTTTTTATTATAACAATAGTCACCTAAAACACAGAGCTCCTTTCATAGTCAACTGAATGTTTGGTGGCATGATATGCCTTGAGCCTAAAACCCCCAAAAAGATAGATTTTACTTTTTCATCTGAGCTTCCAATGAAACGCTGAAAAGAAATGTTCTCTTTAAATCCTCTTCAGAATAAAATCTAGAAAGCTGTAGCCCATCCTTTACCAGCTGCTTTTTCACTTACTAATTTAGGAACAACACTTCTTTCTGTTGCACACTTACCAGGAAGCAGCTATGCCATGAATGTGTTATAAACACTACGCATCTCTCAAGCGGCACGGCTTTCTGAAAAACAAGACGACCTAATGGAAGCGCTGCTCTTTATCATCTTCTACTTCCTGCCCACATTCTGGTTACTTAATTCAATAAAAAAGTTATACCCTGTGAGAGAATTTCACATTTCATTTTCCTCTGTACTTCCTCTTTCAACCTGAGGTCTATGATGAAGTGCTGATTTCCCTGGAAGTCCACTTTCCATAGGAATTCTGCAAGTGCAAAGGCAGAGGGATAACCAAACTGCAAGACATCACTCACTGAGAACAACCCTTCTGAGGCGCAGGAGGCAAATACATATATTCTTCAGACAACATGACAGGAAAACTTATCTGCACCAAACAGCAAAGTTTGAGAAGCAGGAAGAATGCAACACACTGTCTGGATCACCAACACGACATTTCACTGTGTGCCTCAGTACAGTTCAGAGACACATGATGGTCCCTTCCAGATAGCAACTGCAGACAACCATGTGATGCAGAATGTTCAGTTCTGAAATTTCCATCAGATATCTGCTTCCATGCACCCTAAACACCACAAAATGCTTCTCAATGTCCTAAAAAGGGCAAAATAGCTGTAGGAGAGGCTATAATTACAGAGTAGCATAGAGGAAGAGATGGAAACATATATCATATGTCTTTGCAATAGCTCCATATTTTCTTAAGAATTGCCAAGCAATAACTTCTCCTAAACAATCACAGGAAGTGGATCACACATCACACATCAAAAAGGGATAAATATACCTATTTTATCCTATTTCCCAAGGAGGAGCCATTCATTCCTGATCCCAGATCTTGCAATCGGTTCCATGGTAAATGTGAGAAGATGGGGGGTAGAACACAAAACAAGTAAAATAACTTGTAATTAAAGACTCTGGAAGAAGAGCAGCAAAACCACACTTCTTATCCACAAGCAACCACTAGAAATGCTGAAGCACGTTGTTAGTGCCAAATTAATGAAAACGAACAGTTTCAGTCTCTCTTTAGACCCCTGGGAGACCTCAATGCTTCAAATTCAAAGATTCGTCCACTTAACTTTCTATAGTCATTCTAGAATAAAATCTCCTGTGCAGCTTACTGAACTCAGTCTTAAAACTGTTCAGGTTCTTTGCCCCACTGTCATATCCGAAAGAAATGGGGAGAAAAGTTCTTATAATTTCCCATCTATATTCATTCAGGATGAATTTATAATATCAATACCAGAAAAACTGGTTATACTTTAGCTGAAATATGTCTCACTGCCGATGCAAATAAATTTATGGGTACACAAAGAATAACTTTATCACTTCTCCACCTTTGAGTATACTAAGAGCGACCAAAGCTTTCTAATTTGCTCTTTGAAAGATAAATACTCTCTAACTCTTATCAGCCTTGTAGTCTGTCTTTTCACCTGCTCCAATTTAAATCCATCTTTCTGTTCCCTGCAAGGGATGAGTGTCAGACACAATATTCCAATTAAGGTCTCAGGAAGGCTCTCTGAAATGTTATTAGCATTTCTCCCTCTCTCTACAAAAATATCGTGTGTAATGCATCATAGAAGCACATTAGCCATTTTCACAGTGACATCGTACTGATGGTTTACAGCCGTCTTAGTGGCATTATCACAGCACTTTACTGATTCAGACCACTACAATCATTAAATTACCTATACAAGATCTTAGGATGTTAACAGATGTTCTTCTCATTTTAAATATTTGCATATCGATATAAAGACTAACATGACCTGTCTCAGACCAGACATTGGGGTCTTGCGGAGCTGAATTAGCAACTGAGACTTTCTTGTTCTTCATCCTAAATATGCACCTCCAAACACTAGCAGCAAAGAGATGAAGTACACAGTGTACAGCAACAAGGGTACTCCTGTTATTCCATGGTAAATGCCTGTGCCTGCACTCCAGACCTATTTCTAAATGGATGGTTATAGATGGCCACGGCTCCCTTGTACCGTGTAATTGCATTAGCCTGCTGAGGAGCCACACTGAAGATATCCAGAAAGGCCCAACCTCCACCAACCTTGACATAGCGGTTGCCTCCCTACTGCTTGCTTTCATCTTCATGTCCTCAGATGGCAATGAAAGCACCTTTTTTGCGATGATTCCACCTAAACAAGCTTCCAGGTGCTAGGCCACCCCCTCTCACACATATTTGCTCTGACCTGTCACAGCAAAAGCTGCTCAGTTATAACCACTTCTACCAAAGTTTGTGTTTACACTGATTATTTTCCTGAAAAATGTTTTGAGATTCTGGATACATAATTTGAATGCTCTTCTTGTTATAAAGTTCAGATCATACTGAAAGCGACAGCTTACAACAAAGAGACAAAAAAAAATAATCTAAAATTACAAGAGCACAAATTCAAATAATGATGGACAAAGGAACTGACTGGTACCAAGCAAATAGCTTGGCAGTTCCTACACAAGGTAATGTGTTGCAGCTACTCACATCATAGCGTTAATTTCACAGTCATGATGTAATACTTCTAATGCTATTAATAAAAGCCTATCTTTGTAAAAAGATTGCCCAGAATATGAATATTATTTCAACTAAACAGAACATAAATTACTTTCTCATAAAGCTCAGGATCTCTTGTTTGCATGAAATTCCATGCATGTTCTGCAGTCACATTCCAAAAAAATGCTTTTTCCTCCAACAGCTAGCAGAGCCGGAACTGTTCTCTGAGCTAACTCATGAGAGTCTTTTCTGTAAATAAAGCAAGCATTTTAGTCAAGCAACACACTACTGCTTCTCAGAAAACAAATATCCTAGTTAAACTTGAACTTGGTTTCCCTTTTTTGCCCGTTATCACATGTACACCTTAACCATTTCCCATTTAGATCTGTAGCATAAGCTGTCCTCCACAGATGAGCTTACTGGTAAAGGAAAAAGCTTACAAATATCTAACGCAGATGGGATGACTACTTCTAGTACCTTGTGATGTAAAAGTCAGTAACACTGCTGCACTAAAATGAAGGAGTGTAGCTGTGTGTCATGGGTTCAGCAGTAGCAGTCATTTTTTCTCCTTCTTAGTGGCTGGTGCAGGGAGGAGGTGGGGGGGCAGTGAGTGGGCTGTGTGGCAGGCCTAAACCATGACACTGTGCAAAGCCTCAAACATTACCTTACAGGAATTGCAGACTAATATAACCCACTACATTACTTCTAAAGATGAAATATAAATACCTTTTATACATTTATGTTTCCAGAGCACTTTCATGCATCACTGAAAGAAGGTATGGACCACGAACAACTGAATTGACATGACCTAGCATGTTATCACTGGTCAGATGAGCTGAGTCAGTTACAACAAGCAGGAGATATTCTTCACAGTTAGCTAACTGCCCAGCAGTGGGGAAAAATAATTCCAAGGTGGTTTAAGCACATGTCTTTCTCTTTGCAACTGAAGACATGAAAAAGCCATCATACAGCCAGTGATGCCAAGCCTGATGATGACCCATCCCATGTGAACCTGCAGTAGTACCCTGCACTTTGTTAATCTGCAGTAGCACAATTTGCCCCAGGCTGTAAAGATGATTTTCTGTCCTCTGTGCCATGTGTGCTCGCGGGCAAGATATGAATGTATCAATTTGGCCCTTTTGTTTTTGATAATGGAAAAGGTTACGCTTTGCTGAAATCGTAGATGAATATCAGGTATAATTCTGGTTCTTGGTTTATGACACACAGCATATAAAATACACACACTTTTGGCTGAGTGCATGCTTGACTTACTCTGTAAAATTCAGTTCAGTAATCTGAAAACCAGGATAACTATCTCCTGATGTTTGCAGTTTGGCTCTACATAAATAATATTTATACATTAGAATTTCAGAGTTCATAAATCTGGTAAAACAGAAGTATATTTTTTATTTCCAATATGGACTCTCTACTGAGAAAACCAGCATGATTTCAAGAAGACTTCAGAAATTACTTTTACTTAAACACAAGTGCATGTACCTCTTGTAAGGTCCTACCAGCAAAATTCACTTAGATTCCTAGCTGGAAAATACATATGCCAAGATACATTTGCAAACAAGGCATACAGGTTGCATGTATACAAACATATACTGAAATCTTCATAGGTATACATGGTAAAAGAAACACTGCAGTTTGCAAGCAAAAATGAGCAGGCAGTGTTTCAAGTTGACAATGTGGTTTGGTGTTATAAGCAAGGACAAGAATTAAAGTGATTTACAGTAAATTACCTGTACTGGCCAGGGATGACAAACAGTTATGAGACTAAATTAAAGAAGTTTGTGTTGCTGCCTTGTGGTGCTTGATCTCAAAATATTGAATTATCTATATCTAAGCACTGTTTGGTTTTGATGTTAGCATGAAAGAAACAGGTTTTTAAAATCACAACACACTTGAACAGATTCAATTATCATCAATGCTCCATCTCTAGTCACTAAGTCCCACTTATCCCTTCTGATTGACCTTACCACTTTACCTTTTTATCTTTAGAATCTTATATATCAAAACTATCAGAGTAAGAAAAAAACATTAAGTATAGGCCCAACATGGAGACTGTGACTATGATAAAGAGCCTAACCCCCTTTAAAATCTGGGAATCTAAAGCCTCTAAATTTATGTTTATCTACAGCACACTCTTTTCTAACAGACAATGAAAAGTATCTTGCTATTAACGTACTTTGTGAATGCAGCATGCATGTATTTGTATGAAGTAAGATAAAAGTACAGGTATGACACAAGCTAAGGAACCAGCATATGCAAATGTCAGGTGGGATAGTAACCTCCAAACCAGAAACAATACAGTGTAGTTAATAGCCATAAAAAGGAAGCAAGAAACTACAGGAGGAGCAGTCTAAAATTTTACTAGTATTTCACCAGGTTTGCTAGGGGCATAACTTCAGTGATACTTTTGGCTTGAGTTTCCTAACTTTGATCAATTTACAGTAAGTTTAAATTTGTTCAGAGGATCAAAAGCAAAACACGCAAGACCAAAATTACTTCCTTAGGTTTACTGTCTTGCATTTTGCATCAAAGCAACAGCACAGGCAATTAAGATTTTTTAAAACTACTCATGCCACACATACCCACTTAAGCTCTCCATACAAAGTAACCAGCTAGCCACTCAGACACTGAGCGGTGGACTATAAACTAAGTCTCCAATCCAGCAAAAATATTTAGTATTACCAAATAAATTAATATCACAGGTGACATTTGCAAGGCTGTCCACATTCAGAGTATAAGACTAAACCATGCTGATCCTCCACATCACGTAGATCTAGCCTCCAAGGAACACGTTACAGTTGAGTATCATGAGATACACTGAAAGTATAGGCAACTTTCCACTGAACAGAGTACCAGATATTTAACGCACAAAGTTGGATGCTGAGAAACAAAGTTCCAGCTTTGTTGAAAGATCAGTAGAAATATTTGCATTACTTAAAAACTGAGTAACTCCTAATATGAATTGGCTGGACCTAAATAACTGCTGATACAGCTCCAGTCAAATCATGCAGTATTTTCTGTTACTGCGTGAGAGCCAGACTATTAAACTAGGCTAATTTAATGAAAAGCAGAAAGTATCAGTGAGGAAGAAAAAACATTTTAAAAATACGATTTTGTATTATTCATGTAGGACCTACTGATGAAGAAATAAAATATATTAAAAAAGGTAATTTCATAGGAATTTTAATCTAGGTGTATTTTATTTAATAGACTCCTGTGGTGCATATCAGACTAAATAGCCCAGTCAAGACCTCTGGAAAATCAGGCTAGACACAAGAACAGGCATACCCTGCATAGTAAGACTCCTGAAAGGCTTTGAAAAGTAACACTTTGGAGAATTCTTATTCTTTCTGATAAGAAAGATAGAAGTGCTTTCTCCTGAAGTAATACTTTATATAAAGATAAAACATATTTTAAAACATAATTTCCCAACACCTTTAATTCTGAGAGCCAACAATTCCACTTAAGGATTTTTCACTATGCGCAAATTCACCTCAGCAGTCTCCATGTCAGTAAAAATGCTTATCTGAGCAAGTTCCATGTATGCTTTGGTGTTTGCAGGATTAGGTTTTTGGTTTGCGGTTACCTGACACATGGGTCAAATATCCACTAAAAAGCATACTGGCCAGAAAAGGTTATGTTATCTTGCTAGAGGAACAGAAGGATACAATATACCAATTATATACTTCAGGAAATCTGCATCATCCTAATGACCAAGCATGCTACTTGTAGTCTACATCACAATTATCCTAAATATCAATATAACAAGCAATCAACCCATACCATCTGAAACAGCTACAATCCAGTGCGATTAACACCAGAGTATCTCTTGCATGTATTAAGTTCACTGGAAGTATTGGTAAATAACTTAAGATATACACAGAAGGGCTTTCTAAAGGAGAGATTTCCAATTTCACCTGCACTAGTGACTGCTGGCTAGACACCACACAGAGTCAATTCCACCCAATCTCAGATAGTAAGTCAATGTTAGAATACTAAAGTAGTAGCAAAAGATAGAAAAAAACCCAAATCAATATATTGTTTTCAGGTAAATCCTGTTGAGATTCAGAAAGGCAAATGTGAAAAAGAAAGCAGAAAAACTCCACTACAAATTACTTCACTGCAGGATACCCACACTCAATTCAACATACAGAGAACACAAATCTTTCAAGGGAAACATATTGAAGTAAAAGCAATTACCAACCATACGATGATTTTTTTGGTTTGGCAGTTTGGGATCAAGGTTTATTTTTTGCCATTAAAATTACTTCTTTTAAAACCTTTATATATTTTTAGTGCATTACTTTTAACAGATTTTT
This sequence comes from Psittacus erithacus, assembly GCA_009867235.2. Lineage (NCBI taxonomy): Eukaryota > Metazoa > Chordata > Aves > Psittaciformes > Psittacidae > Psittacus > Psittacus erithacus. The sequence goes on from WYDI02007103.1 coordinate 11,875, forward strand.
TTTTTCCACCTTCGGATTCCCATCTTCTAAGTTTCCTCCTCTCGAAAACACAAAGAAAAGAGGAAGTATGTGAAATGCTTAAAAACAGAGTAAGACAGAAATTTTAATCAAGGTTTAAATTTTCTATCCTATGAAGTTCCCAAGGAAATTGGATTTTATTTACTCTTTTTTTTTTTTCTCTTCAGCTATTTTATCCTTTGCAGGAACTATTTTTGCATGTTCTCAAAATAGTCCTTATCAAAATATTTGCAGTCTAACAGTCATGTTGACCTTGTCCAGTTTGAAGGAAAGAATGAGTGAGTTGACATGCATTCAATACACAAGCAAAGACCCTAACTATGATGCAAAAAGCAAACTGAAGAAAGAAACGCCCTCATTAAACTGATGGCATTACCACGTCATTATGGTTGCAACTATAATCAGTTTCAAAATAACAAGGGGATTTTCTTCACCTCAAAGAGTGCATATTATTGGGATTAAGATGTTACTGGGCATGTAGAAATAGAGAATTCCCCATGATCTGATGCTCAGCTTTCCCCAGATTTTCATCAGGATTGCATCAAGTCTATGTCAGCTATATCCCTCTCCAGAGCTGCTGCAGAACTCCACTGAGTTCAGGTTTCACCTTTTCCTAGTGTGGGCCCATTTATAGAGAACACTCTTGCAAAGGGCCACAATTTCTGCGGTGACCTACTCTGACAGCAGGTGGTTGAGCTCTGCAAGCCACTGTTTTCATGTTAATTACTTGCTAGCTCTTCACAACAACAGAAGTACAGCCATGGAGAGTATGTGGAGAGAAAATACAGATTTGGTCATGAATTAAGAATCGTATTCCAGAACCATTGTTCATCAAGACACAATGTGTGTTTATATGTTTAATCCCTAATGGAAAGGGAGGTACTTGCAAACACTGTTAATACTAGGGGCTGCAGCATAACAATTAAAGACTTTAAAAAAGCAATAGCAATTTTGACCAAAACAGCTCTCCTGACACAAAAGCTTTTCTTTTCAGATCAGGCCAAGTTAAGAGCATATCTTTGTCTCACAGCAACATAAATCTTGCATGTGCATTCCTATATTTAGCCATCCCATGTGCTACAGATTAAAAGCAGCAGCTAGGTGACACGGCTAGATACAGCCTGTAAACAAGTAATTGTCTTGAGCTTAACATAAAAGTAAATCAAAACAAGCCATGGTAAAGGGGAGGAGGTAAGTTTTACTCTTCCAGTCATTTAATCCTTTTTTTTCTTTTCTTCCTCTCCATTCCCAGTATAAGCCTTAAAAAAGACAGTATAATAGTATCCCATCTTTTTGAGTGAAGGCTCTCAATTCTTTTGGCAATGAATTACGTGCCAAGGGTCCAGGGAATTTTTGGAAACTGAAACATACATGAGGTTTTTCCACCTGTCTTCTCTAATTAGCAACTCCTGATGGACCAAGAGCATACAATTTCAGAACAGCAAGAGCCTACAATATAAACACATGATACACTAGTGATGCAGGGATACTGAAATTGCTAGCCTGCTAGGGCAGCAAGACCCAATCCTAACATGGAGTTCAACTAACAGATAACGAACAGATTTCTAAGGCAAGTAGGCAGATGAAAACTCTTCTATCTGCAAGATGACCCTACGAAAGCCTGTGAATGCTCACCTTAAAACTGACAAGGCAGCCTTCTCCAACCCCACTATTCCCTGGCAGTCGGGACAAGAATATGTAGAAGCTGGGCCAGAGATCCCCCAGGCCACCAGTCTTTCACCATGTTGCGCTAAGAAACATACCTTAGGGGTATAAATTAAGAGTAAACCTTAGGCTGCCATTAGTTACAATTACTAAAGAAACTGCATAAGAGGAGTTTGCTGCCTGGAACCCTTACCCTTCACACAGTATATTTGCTGCTCCAGTTGGATATGCCTCATCAGCAGGGAAGTGTCTGTCAATCACGTTCATTTTAAATGAGAGTTTAGAGACAAGAAAAATACTTAAAAGAATGATGCTCATTATGAACTACTATCAATTTGAAAATATGTATTCAAATTGCTAAAATATAAATTAAAAAATAAAGGAAATAAAGCCATATTTTTTTATTTTTAGGAAACTCAAGAAATGAAGAAATAGCATGTCCCAACTTTCATCTTCAGTTTCATTACATGACACTGGGAAGTTCTAATTTAATTGAAAAAAATGCTGCTATGAAATCTGTTTTCAATAACTGCTGGAAGCTTGTTCATGTATGGAGGGCAATCTTTCATAGATCCCTCAGTGAAGCAAAAATAATTCTTCATTTACTTGTTTCTTTGTACTTCTATGATTTTCACTTTACAATTGCGGGCCCAGCATACGGATGTTCTGCTTATTCTGGGGTGACAGCACTGTTTCTGTATCAGAAGTAACTCCCCTTTGTGCCAACAACCCATACCAGTGACCACAAGCAGCTCTACCTCACAATCTCTCTACAGCTCCAGAAGGTCAAGTACTCCCATACTTCTGTCAGTGAGCAAAAGGTACTTGGCCATATGTCACCGACACCAGGGGCCAACCATGCCCACAAAAGTTCTAGCACTTTCATTTTTCAGGGTTTCCTTGCTGTAGAAATCAAGATGAAAGAGCTTGTGTTCCCACCTAATACAGGTCAGGAGATAGCTGGTATATGAACCCGGCTACCAACTCATGGCTTGGAAATACTCCTGGGTCCACTGTCTTCTTGCAGGAATTTCTTTCCTTTCTAGTGCATGCTTGCATGCTCTGTTCAGGTTCTGTTTAGGTTCTTCCCTAAATACACATATTTTTTTAGGTCTAACTTCTTAATCATCTCTTTCAGTTCATCACTTTGATTTCCTGCTCCTTGCCAAATGGAATGATAATTCCTGCCCAGTGCCTTCAGCTTCCATCAAAAGCATAAGTTTCAAGTAAGCATCACATTTGATTTGCTGAAAAAATGGTTCTTTTCCGTCACTGAGTTCAATCTCTCCTGTCAGAGGCAACCACATCATATATTCACTTTCCTAAACTGAGCAGTTGCGTCATTACCGATGATAAAAACCCAAAATCTGAAATGGGAGTGATGTTAAAAAAAAAAAAAAAAACAAACAAAAAAAAAACACACAAAACAAACCCACAACAAACAGAACAAAAAAAGCCTGACATTTATTTTCAAGGTTTTAATCTAAAGATGACTGAAAATGTATTGTGGCGAAAGGCATTTGATACTAGGTCAACGAGCTCTCTGCACTGTCTCCATTTTCTCCATTTCAGTGTCTCATTGTCAGCAGCAGCAACAGCTTCACTGGAAAAAAAATACTGAGAAATGTCAAGAAACATCTCAGAGCAGAGACTGTCAATTCTTTATTAATGAAGGCTGCCCACAGGAGTAGATCTGTAAGGTATTCAGAAGCCAGGACAGGAGGACAAAACACACATATAGACACCTAAAAGTTCCCAGTGAGAAACACCAATTAAAATTATTTCATAAATGTAAATGGATCTATACCTTATACTCTCAGAAGCAATTATTACCAGTAAAACTCTAATTCGGTTATCAGCAGGAACAAAAAATATGCATATGCTGCATATTTTCAGTGCATGAGACACACAAGTATATTTTATAGCCCATCATATAACAAAACCCAGGTATCAGCCATGTAGCTGAAAATGGAAGATAAACACACTTAATAGAAATTATTTGGAATTTGACTAGAAAAGTATTTCCCTTGCTTTTGCACTTTTGAGGCAGTAATTTAAATATCATTAATAAAAAGCCATTATTTACCTAACAGTTATGAAATCATACTCTGAATGTAAAGTCTTTGAGACAAAATAATTCTGTCCTAGCATGGCAAACTCTTAGCGAACATCCAGAGCAACAGCAGAATGCTTCACATCCAGCAAACTTTGGAATAATATCATTCTGCTTCAGTAAGAAGCTAGAAATAAAAAATTGAATATTTAACAAGCTATGCAGGATTTATTACCTTTGAGATGTTACTGTAATTTGCAAGATATAATTCGATTTTCAAGGAACAATGCTAAAATGTAATAAAGGATTTAGATCTGATTCCTTAGCAACTCCTTCCATTGAATCACAAAAACAAGATAAATCCATTTTACCAAAAATGAAAAGATGGACTAGGCAGATAGGAAACCAATCAGTTAAGTACACACATCAGAAACTAAAGTATGAGATGGCATACAAATCCTGTGGTTCAAAGAGATAAATCTGTCAGATAAGTTCAAAAGAATTAGAACCGACACTAAAACTAAAGCTTGAGCAGCAGCTAGCACCACTGCACAACAGGAAGACTGAAGGAGTTATGTTTCGAACGTGTCTCCTCTGAAAATCCCCTAGTGTTAGTGATTTGTGTCACTACTACATCGCCATTTTTAAAATAGTGTATTTCAGAAAATACTAAGTTCCTATAAAATGGGATTTTGAGAACTGATATGATTTGCATTGTCTGACAGTACATTCTGAAAAATAACAATATTCCAGTGCTCCTGTGAAATATCACACATATCAAGTTCAAAGGAGACCTTACATAACGTTTGATAAACAAATGCAGTACTTGCTGCAAATAAAAACAAGGGATGGCAGTATAGTTTCCTGTAGCTCAAAACAGGGTACTCTTGCCCTATCAAATAGGGGTAGTATTTTATGTGTCAGAAGTACTAAGCAAATAAGAAGTAATACACAAATTGTCAGTGAAACAATTTGCGAGCCTGTTGCACTTTATTTCTTCTTGGGAGAACATCAAGGTGAGACAGTTGCTACTGCTAGTGGTTGCCCAAGAGGTGTTTTTCCATTGTCTGAAAGCCATCAAAATGAACAATTCTCCAGCCATCCTTTTTCCCACTGAGCCTTCACAGATGGTAGCACACACATCAGCCCATCCTCACTCCCTTTCACACATGACACAAAACTATTTCTGTATGACTCAGAGAATATAAGACCAAAAATTAACACAGGAAGTTACCAACAAATTACACATGCAAAAAGATCATTCTTGGAGTATGCTTAACCATCACAAGGTATAGAATACAGTGGCTACCATATTTACTGTCCCACAGTCATTGAATAATGCCCTATAATGCTTAAGGTCAAAGACATAAAAGAGTAAACATCTAAAATAGTTTATCTCAATACAGTCTGATGATCAAGGGAGATAAGGGAAGGGGAATTTAAGAAAGACACACTAACAATTATTCAACAAAAGGTGAAAACCATCAATGCATGCAAAAAAAGTGTGAAAACCTAGATGTTTACGTTGATACCCCGATTATACATTCAGCATTTTCTACTTCCTTGTAAACACCACAGTTTTGTCACAAGCAATGAGGTATTACAAGCTCAGCATTTCAGCATACCGAGGGACTAATTAAGACCTCACTATGTAATCTTGCAATTTGCCAGACCAAAACAGGTACCTCTATACCGGACACTTTCTTCAACTAACCTTCACATGGAGTACCCATTTAGGAGTTTCTCTGCACACCGCTCGTTGCAGTACGATCAGGTGATGTAAAGCAGCACTGAACATCAGTATTAATTATCAAAGGCTTAAAAGGCCAAAAACTGCAATAGCACTACTGCATATACCAAAACGTGAATGTACCACAGAGTTAATGCACTCCTCCCCAACTGCCTCAACTTATTACTGGAAACAACAGCCTTCTGATTATTATAATATTTAATTCAGTCTGAAGGAAAAAAAAAATCACCACATGCTAAGTTTTTTGTGTGGAGAGATTCCTCCCTGTACCAGAGATTATCTTTAATTCAGTTCAACATCCTGTTTTCATTACAACAAGCTTACTTCCAGCATAATCATAACAGGTAAGGATTATGTTAAATCATATTCTCAGCTGACAACCTAGTGTTTCTTTATTTGGAGAAAGTCATGACATCACTTAAATTAACCTATCCAGCTAACATGTTGACTTTTTATATCAAAAGGGAGAATCACCCTGTAAATAAAGCATTATAGAAACATGGGTCACCAGTGACCTGGCAAAGTTTAAGACTAATGCAAATATTTCTGGTATGAAAAATAGAGAAATGCTGCAGGTGTGAAAAGGAAATATGGCAGGCTGACACCTTAACACTTAGGGGAAATACTGTAATGAATGTGAATGTAGAAAATGGACTAAAACCTTCCAGGTTACTACTTTTTAGAAAGTGAGGCAGGAAAAGAATACAGAAGAAAATCAATTTCTTAAGAAGTTTGGTTTAAGGTGCTTAAACATGTTTGTTTATACGTGTGTGCGTGCATGCACATATATGCTTCCACACATATATGCATGTGTGTGAGTTTGCATGTGTGTACAGAAAATGCCACTATCTAATCATTTAAAATAGCTTGCAGAAAAATTAAAGTACCTTCCATTCTCTCAGATACATACTTCAAAGAACAAGAGAAATAAAAGCTGACCGAAAACATCATACAGAAGTTCGAGCTTGTGTCTTTCCACTTTCCCTAACAAACTAAAAAGGCAAAAGGAAAAATCCCAAAGTTTAAATATTCACAGCACATAATGCAAAAATACAGAATTTCGATATCAAGACAAAAATCAGGCTAACACAGTATACCAATAAATAATGGATCTGAAGCATTATTTTCAGTGAGAGGTATTAGACACATAGCACAGTCTTTTGCCTTAGGAGCTTGGGTGGAGACTGAGTGGGCTTCTCCATCCTTTCCTCTCCCGGACTTCTGCAGGAGAAAAGTGTCCATGGAGGGAGCCAGCCGCAGACCTGCCTGCAAGGTCACCCAGAGAGCTGTGGGCAGACACCTACACCACCACACTACAGTTCCCTGGGAAAATCCACAGTATAGGATGGAGATGAGGGCTGAGGATCAGAAGAGGAAGGCTGACAACCTAAAATGACTCAGGTTAAAAGACTGGGAAATACACTGGAGAGTAGGTGATCCCATGGCTGCAGCACAGGGGAGGGAGAAGTACAAGGTGGATCAATCAGTCTAAGAGAAAAATACTCCCTCACACAAACGCCCCAAATAACTTTCTTTTGTGACAACTCTTCTAATCGGACTCTGTCATGCTGAGTGATTACTAGGGCTTGTGCGCTAAAGTCATCAAGATAGTTACAAGGATGTCCCTCTTGGTACCAGCCTACAGTGACAGCAAGTAATGTGAAAACAGAAACCAAAAACACACCACCTCCCATCCGTCTCCTACAGCCAAGACAAATTTCTAAGGACTATAGAGCTAACTGGGAATTAGCAACTGCAGAATGGAAATATTATTCCCCTTCTGACCTGGAAAGCTCCTGAGAATTCCCTCACAGTCCCAACCAAAAGGAGGGAAGCACTTGCATGCAACTTCCCAGCCTTTTAGAGTAATCAGTCTTATTTCTAAAACCTGCTAGCACCTCAAAGCTTACAAGTTTTGAGTGACACAGAAGAAAGGGCAGGGCAGGAGGGAGGAAGGCCCAGTGATCACTAACTGTTTTTTCTCCATTCACTATCCCAGTCCTAGCTTAGATGCGGTTAGGTTTCCTTCTCTCCTTAAGTCCACAGAAGACCCACAGTGGCATGTAAAATAGGATTAGACTGGACTACAGTTACCCAAACCTGAACCACAAGAAAGCGGCCTGGATTACCTGAACTCCAACTACTTTATCTCATGTACGTCTTCCTCTTTGGTCTACAAATTCTGCCTGAACTTACAAAGCTTGCCTAAATTTGCACTGATAGGGCTGGGGAGGCTACTGCACCCTTTGCTCAAGACCAGAGATCAAACTCTATGCGGACCAGTGACTCCCGCTGCCTGGTCCTCTGTGGCCTCTTCTGCAGTAGGCATGGGTCACTCTTCAGAGATATTTATGCTTTTCTGAAGCAGTAAAAAATAGCCTTGACATGTACATGAGTTACGTTAAGCATATTTGTGAGGGATAAGCAAGTAAATTTTTAGATGATGTGACACCTTCAAGGGAAAGGAGCTGACCATGTTATCTGGATAGAAATAAATGCTGCAATTAACCTTCTAATTGGAATAAAACAGTACAAGTGACTAAATTATATTCTGAAGTTAAAAATGGGGGGTGCTAATAATTTTTAAAAAGTCACTTGCAGATCTTTGATCACCAATTTAATATCCCTTGACAAAATCACATCAAAATTTAAGTAATTGTTTATATTAGGTATACACAAATTAACTGCTTGGGTTTGATCAGACAGCTTCTGCTATGGGAGGTCTTCTCTAGAATTTATTTGTCATTGGTCAATACAAATATTATTCCCAAATTCCTCTACAACATTATTACTAGTGACTTGTAACAGAATCTTTCTTGGATTCCCTTTAAAGCAGAAAGCTGCAATTGAGCTTATTTCTATTTTATCTTTCAGAAAGCTGATACAGCATTTTTTTTCTGAATAAAAAGTTCTTAACAACGGAAGTGAGACATTAGATTTTAGAGTAGCAAGGGAGTAAAATTGTACTGTCCACGTACTCCTCCAACCTGCAAAGCTGTTCTATTAATTGCATGAGAAAAACCTTACAGAATGAGTAGAGCTCTGAAACAAAACTGCATTACCAGTTGATAGACACTGCCTGGTCTCACAGAGCACTTCCTATTGAAGGCGAGTATTAAAAAACCCCTTTGTAGTCTTTAACAAATAGTCGAGACCACTGCAATATTTGGGAAGTATCTTCATTCCTGCTTTCACTGAGATTTCTCTTCTTTTTTTTTTTCTCCTACTTTCTCCTACTGAGATAGCCTGTTGTTAAATTATCCACCAAAAAAAGGAAAACAGAGTTAAACAGGTGGCACAAATGGCACATAACTAGAGCTTAGCGTCGATAAATGGCCTCTCAAGGATGTAGGAAAACAGTTTATGCGAATCATCCCATCTTTTTATTAAAACGTGATCCATAGCTTTTTCTACAGAGAGGAAGGTGTGTTGCCTTCATTTTCACTGGAGCTGGGAAGCTCACTATTGCCTACCTAATGAAACACAGCTCCAGATTCAGCAGAAATTGTTGGAAGTTTTTGGATTTCCAGGGCCGCAGCCTTCACAGTGGCAACGTTGCTTGCGCTGCTGGTTTTTTTTTTAAAGATAGGTGTTTCTCATTCAGTTGCAGTAACACTGTGCCATACAACCTTGCAGACTCACTTCTGTGGAATTTTAAATAATTTGCAAAACACACGGTAGAATAGCCTAACAAAGCCTGCAACTTCCAAAGTCACCACAATGGCTCCTGCCATCCAATACACACATGACACTGTATCCTGTGGCCACCTCACAGCCTGTGTGAAGCCACAGCACATGTTGTACCAGCCTGGTCTTTGGCAACACACCTCTCCACACTGTTGTCTCAGGCAGCACAAAGGCATGCATTACAAACTCACAGGGCTAGGGCCATGGACAGTAGAGTGCTCCCAAGCAGGACTAATTAAGTGTAAGTCTTACTGATTTTACTTGGGGAACAAAAAAACTGTGGTAATTTTTGGTTTTGTTTTTCATACCAGCATTTGCATAACTGTTAGGATTACAGAACAGCACCAGCAGTTGCAAAACTTATCTCATACAGGAATTTTATTAAGAAGTTGAATTGTGAACATTATCTTGACACGTATTAATACATTACTGCTGCATTCCCACTGCTGTGAAAATCTTTTCCATCACTATGCAAGTTTTCATAGGCCCTAAGTATTTCCTTTTTCAATTGAGTTTCACCCATGCGCTCCTCCACAAAAATGATATTTATTTATCTTTCATAATGAACCACGAACAGGGAGAAGATGTGGGGGCTCAAAATTTTGTAAGATCAGGTTGGACTAGAAACAAGGTATTTGTTTTATCAAATGATCTTAGGTTTAGTCCAATGGATAAGATAAACGAGGAGTTTCTATTAGACTGACAGATTTTATAAATTTCAGCAGCTTGTGTGAATTTAAATGTATTTGACTAAAACAGTAGCACTGCTACAGAGTGTTGATTTCAGAAAAACGTATAGAATATTTCTAAGTACCCTGCTTCTGAAAGGCTTTTCTTCTTAAAACAAAAAAACCCACAAAACAAAAATGAAATAACACACCAGCAACTAAACAACAACAAACACCAACCACACCACAACCACCACAAAAGACAACTGACACAAATACTGCTTGCTGATTTTTCCAGGTATTTCTGAAGTCATATGTGTTTCTGTCTTGATTTGGCTGGAGCTGAAAACCCCACTGTAACTCTGAAGCATACCTACCAATCTAAAAAGTAACCGACTGATCATTCTAAACGTAGAAGGAGCAGATCGGGTTTCTTTTCTATTTTAACCAAAGTGAAATGAAATTCTCATCGGCAGTGAACAAACCAACCATACATAAAATAAATGAAGTAGCACATTAAAAGATGTGTTTACCATTAAGCATGTGCAAAAGTCTTTCCCTTGCAGTGCTGACTCTATTCAAAAATCAGAAATACCTCACCTAGAAAATAGCCTCTTTTTTGTATGAACACACTTCAGTTTTCTCCTAACCCCCTTTGATTTTTTTAATCCTCCTGTGTGTCTACAACACACACAGCAGTTACAGGGCTGCCATTTTACAGAGTGCAGTAACCTTGTTCCCTGCTGCAGCTCTCTGGCTATACAGCAGTGCAGCAGAGCTCCCGGTTATTCCCTGAATTTCTCACTAGGTATCTGTTTTGTCAACCTTGCATTTCCTTGCAGCTCAGATCAGCAACTAACTGCACCCACATGCATCTCTTGCTTCTCAAATGATTTCTGTTCCTCCTCCTGTGGCAAAGCCTATTCAATCTCCTTTTTTTCGGACCAAGGACAGATGAAACAAGGTCAACTTCTCCTCCTTTCTAGATGTGGAAGATGGAGGTGAGGCATAACAAAGGTCTCAGGCTTGTTTATCTACCCTCCTATGCCTGCAATCATGCCTGAGGTAAGGATCAGACAGTCAGAGGAAAATGTAGCAGAAATAAAGGTACTTATTTTTCATAAGAGAGAAAGAGTAAGAATTCAATTTTCCCAAGTAACTTAGATTGACTGTTCTCCCTCTAGTCAATGAACAAATGGGACATAATAGCTAAATCACAGGCACGTTCACCCTCCATCTGTAGGGACGGCTGAAATTCACAGGAAGCCTGGAGCATCTTGTATCATGGTAATACTGCTGGCTTCTGCAAAGAAGCAACACTGGGTAATTCGCCAAGAAGGTTAAGACTGATTTCCATGCATGACATTTTAGTGTGCTTAACATTTTACTCAATTCATTTCTGTGCTCATAGATTGAAAACAACTTGATATAAGCACACTTTTTTCTGGTGTGGTAGTACGTCTTCACTCAAAAAATCCATTTGTGAAAAGACTGCAAAATAGATCACAAAACTATCCCCCAGACAGCTGCATAAAACCACATGTAGTAGCCATTTTACAGGTAAATAGAAAGATTGGAAAGATCAAGTTCTTCATAAGCGCTTAAACTTGTTCTGCCAGTGACACTTCAGCACTCAGAGATGCCATAGTGCTGAAAGTGCAGTACTTCACTTCAGCCTTTATTACTGTTACTATGCAAGGATGAATGTATGAAATGTTATTCTCCATTTTGGGATTAGTGGATCTAGAGTACAGGAAGCTTTACGTTTCAGTAATAGCCAGGCTCTGATGACCTGTGTTATGTAACAATAATGCTTTCAAATTTAAAAATGAGCTTTGCATGTCATAACTAAGGAAATTTTACACATTGCTATGATCATACAGATTTTTATTATATTAATTCGAATTACTTTTTAAAGCAATAGCCAGTACATTATGACCTGACTTTATTTTCAGTCGCACATCACTGACGTATTCTGGAATAAGGATACATCTGAGACTTCATTTTGGACCAGGGAGAGAAATGAAACTGTAGCAAGCAGAAGTTTACAACACTTTGCCATTGCCACACTATGTTACTTTTTTAGTTAAGTTCTCCCGTTGCATTAGCTTTCTGGCCTTGAAGGCGACCACCTGCTACATGGAGCTGATAAATCTCTGAGCAAGCAGGAATAATTTTACTAGTGATTCTTGATAACTGAACTGTACCTATATAGCCAGCAAGGATGACTAGCCTAAAGCTGCTTCCAGAATTAATATGGTTCACTGTTCAATCTACTAGGCACAGATAATAGCGTGTATGAGACTAGACAAACAAAATTAGAAGTCAGATTATTTTTTTTTTTTTAAAGTGCTGCCTACAGCAGTAACATCCACAGCTGTGAGAAAGCTAAGCATGTAATACTAAACAATCTATTTTTCTTTGTAATGCATTTTAATATGAGGGACACACAGAAATCACAAGACAGCTTTACTTCCTTGAGAATACTTGTCTACAGCACTCAAACATACCAAGAGGCTTCATGGTATCTCAGTCCATAATGGAAACAGACAGGTTTTAGGAAAAGGTAGAAAGAAGGATGGTGTGTGATACCTTTTACTGCCAGGAATATTTTTTTTTAATCATTATTTCTTGTATAAGTGCAAAGTAGTGATTCAAAACCCATAAAATTAAAAATCATTTTTCTGGTAAAACAATTGTAAGTACACCTGGTTAGAAATTTTGACAGAAGAACACTTTCCATTGATACATAAAAAAACATTTATTTTCCTATGTACTGATGGATTATAATACTGCATTGATTTGACATGTATATATTACAAAATATATTGCATTTTTAATAATTTACTTTAATATTATACATGCTTCATATTGTGGAAATGGCCCAACCGAAGTAAAGAACGTGATAATTGAGACTGACAACTTGAATGAAAATGAAGCATTTTGGTTGTCTCATTTTTACTGTTGAATTTTTAAATACCAGCTTTACATTTCAATTCATAATAACAGAAAACAAAACCCCCAAAAGAAAATGTTAGCATTCCCTCCATGGTCAGTCTGACCGAACTTGTTTGGGGGAAAAAAAAACCAAACCAACTTAATTTAAAATAAGGGCTGGGAGGAAGGCATTACTGACCCTAGCCCCATTCCTGCTCCTCTAAAAACATAATGGTGGGAAGGATGTCACTAGATAACTTTCTGTGTACTAAATAATGATTTAATCTCCAAGCACCTTGAATTGTAGGACAGATGTCTTCAAGAAAATAATATGGCTAAAAATGGGATTTGTTTCATCTATGAGGATAGCCAGCTGCCAGGGGCAAAATTAAATTAACACTTAAATTTTGACCCAGAAAACACCAAGATGAAAAATGGAAGAGAAAGTATATCAAGAGGAAAGACGGCAACAGTTATATATGATGTGGTATCATTGGGTCCTGCCATTTTCTTCACATACTGCTATAAATCACAGGAGAGTTGAGAAGCTATCTCGCCCTCCCTTCCCCCAAGTGCGCATCGCAGAAGGATGCAGACCAAAAGAGACAGGTTAGTGCTGAACAGAAGCAGGATAGAAGCTAACTGTCAACATTAAAATATACCTGCACCTAAGAAGTTTTGTTTCAAAACAGATACAACATCTAATTATTTACATCAAACTCTGCAGTGGTCTGAGAACATAAAAAAAGGGGGAAAAAACAGATTCCTTTCCGGATTCTGTCCCTCCCCCCATCTTCAAATAATGATAAGACTCTATGGCACCTCCCTGGTTCCATAAATCACTTCATCTAGAAAGCTGTGACTTTTTGCTTGCATTGTTCACATGTTACAAAAACATACTCCTGAGGAGGTGAAAAAAAAAAGAAGTGCGCCATAAATTCAGAAGTATTACACAATAGAATAAGGCATTTTAGACCAGACTTGTGCAACCACAGCAATAAATGTATTCACACGTTCCACCTCTACTACCTGTTACACTAATGAACAGTGACTTGTGACAAGTACACAGCATACACACCGTTTGGAGTAAAATTCACTCAAGTTCTAAGGAACACCTACACACCCAATCACCATCATCTATACATAAGCACGAGTGAGAAAACTTTCCCTGAGACAGCAACATTACTGTACAGTTTATATTAAACATCTGTTTTTTAAAGTAACAACATGAGAAAAGGAAAGAGGGAGCCCTGTTTCACCTGCATAAAGTTAGAAAAGCTCTGAGCAATGACATAGTTCTGACATAGTAGCTAAGTTAGCTCAGGTTTAATCAGCCACAACTTGTATGTCAGGCTGCAGGGCTGAACCCACAAACTTCAGCCCTGAACTGGATCATCTGCCAAACACTTTCATAAACATGTGATCTCAATATTCTTGTAATTTGAAAGACTATTACCATTTGTAGTTTGCTTGGAACTTTTTTGCTTGGTTGTGAGAGTTCAGAAGGGGCTGAAGGCAGGACTTGGTGTTATTTGTTGGGTGGTATTCTTAATTCTGGTTTTACAGCTCTAGCAACACTGAAGTTTCAAGAGTTTATGTACACGCACACAGCACTGGGATTAATGAGTTTAATTTCTTGCCATGCATCTGTTGGGAGAGTGGAAGGCTTGAGGGTTTTGACATTAAAAGACTGACCTAATTAAAGCTGATTCACTCTTCCCAGGTATAAAGTAGCCAAGTTTTGAAGCACCACACCCCATCATATCATGAGGGTGGAAGCAGACTGGATCCTTGGAACATCTGCTGACAAGTTTATGCCTGAAAAATAATTCAGTTGACATAGGATAGCAAGTACTCAGATATCCTTGAGAAAATTCAAATTGAGAAGGATTAGTCAAACTCTGTTTTGATAAAATATATATACATTTATGTACCAATATGAAAATTGCTTATATACAAACTTTCAGGTCTTCTTTCCATGCTTGTTCCTTCGTTTCCAGTCTTTCTCCCCTCTCCCCGCTTCTGGGTTTCACTTATATTTTTCCTGTTTTATGTAACCATAAGCACTTTGCTTGAAAACACCATATAGTATACTGCATTAATTATTTAGTTCAGTATTTGCCTCCTGCTACTTATATAGGAAAAGACAGTGCAAAATAAACATTTGTGCAAAATCTACAATGATAATTTAGGAGTTGTATTACTTTATCTGCAATATATATTTTAATGGTTAAGAAACAGCAATAAAACTTTCTTCCAACATCAGCATATGGCATGTCAAACATAAAAAAGAAATATTTTTATTTCCACAGAAATAACATATATATTTATATATACATATATATATAAATGCATACTGGGTGATATACTGATTGCATTATAAACAAGACGAGACATTTTTAAAAGTTAAGAGCTGAACTATTTGTTCTTCCTTGAGTGTATTCCCAGTGTATTTCACTCTGACCACACATTTCTTGACTTCACAGCCTTCCTCTATAATCTGCCATAGTCCATATAGTTACCCGCTTGATTTTTTTCTAAATAAGCTGTATGTGGGTATGTCATTGGATTATTAAATAAAGTTAATATATTTTTATTATGTATGCTACTGCTCACTTTTTCTTGTTATCAGATAATTATCACACCCCCTTGCTTTCGCTTCCATCTTGATTTCCCCTGAATTTCAGTTTTAGGGTCACAGGTACTAATACAATCCCTCATGACCACAGCTCATATAACAAATATAAATTTTCTTTACACAAAACCCAGAACACTTCATTATTCAGAATTTGGAAAATTCATAGAACCATTTCAATGGGCAACACAATTAAAAAAAATACCCTAACCCTGAGATTTCTGTAAATGTACTCTATAAAAAAATCCAGAGGCAGAACTAAAGCATGTGACTTTATCCCAGTTTCTCCATCTATAAAATCAGGTAATTATATTTAACTACTTAGCTGAATACTCTTAAGACCTTATTATATATAAAATTTGTGATGCTTTTAAAACTGTCAAGACATGACAGAACTAGAATCAGAATAGAGGGGCTCCATTATTCTCCCAGTTAGAATTAAACACCAGAAGTTCAGAGATTTATACATTATGAAGGCTCAAAGAGAATACCTTTTAGCTTTCTGTTAAGCTCAGCACCTTAAACTCAAAGAACCTTTTTACTTAAGGCTTGTTTCCACCCTTTAACCATTCTTGTGACTTTTCTTTGAACCTTCATCTATTTTCTTCTTTACTTATGGACACCAGAACTACAGAAAACAATAAAGCCTTAGTTCTCTCAAGTGCCAGACAGAATACCATCTGCCTTCTCACTCCCAAACCTTCCAGCTTACGTACCCAGCGATCATGTCAGCCCCCTGTCCGCAGATGTTTCGTGCAGGATGGAGTCTCTTGCTCTAAAAAGAAGTCCTATGTCTTTGTCTCTCAGAGCACAATGTTACATTTGCTATATTAAAGCAACAATCTTACTTTGTCCAGTTTGACAAGCACAGTCACCCAGCAACTTGCTCTATTCGCTATTACTTTCTTAATCTTTGAATCCTCTATAAACTGCGATTATTTTTACGAGGGCACAGGTGAAAAAAAGTTCAAGCGTGGAGGACTGGCAACCCACTAGTGTACACAGATACTCAAGGACCTCAAACATAACTGTATTCATCTTCTTTTAGGTCTCATTCAGCTAACGTGTCCTCACTGTGCAGCATTCTTGTTTCTTCATGAAAACACCAAATAGTGTCAAGGGACTGGTCTCATACAAGTCTAAATGCGTATTTTTACACTACTGCTGTGTCAACAGCTTGAAGTATAAGCTCCTTGAAAGCATGGCAATGGTAGTAGTGTAACAAGACCTATTTTTAACTCACAATGACAAGTATTAGTGACATCATGGGATTCTGCTTTGTCCTTTACTAACCAAGTCCTACACCAGTTATCCCATCATTCTACCTGGATCAGTATCTGGGCTATAACTACCTCAATCACCTGGTCTACAATGGTTTCTACTATCTTCCTGCAATGGCCAGACTTTTGTAAATCTACAGTGAGGGTCCAGCATTAACATCGTTGTCAGCTTTTTGGGGATTAAACTACCTTCAGCTTTAGAGAATAAAAAAAAAAAGCCATGCTGAGAACTGCACTTCCATCCATGTCCCCAGTGTTCTGTGCTATATGCCTCTGAGAGGCAACAACAGTTTTATTTGCCATTATTCTACATTTTAAACAAAACATACCCTTCCTATACCAACCACCAAACTGCTCTCATGTAGGAAAATAAATACATAACTAGCAATATGTGCTTTTCCTTCTCACCCAAACACTTTAGTCTATATAACCAAAGCCACTTTAACAGAAAGTCCTACTAGTGCATGAAATTAAAAACTGCAACACTGATACTCTTCTCATTGCAGGCTTGGTGCATTTCTTTTATACCCATATGATCACAACACAGGCCAATAAAAATGCTAAACGGACAAACAGAAGGAGACACTTTGTTTGTAAAACCACAAAAGAAACCAAAAAAAAAAAAAAAGAAAGAAAAAAAAAAAGAAAACACAACCTAACCCAGCAGTGTTTCTGATCATGGAATATGTATGCCAAAATACAGATAGAAAACTGTCTAAAATACATACATGGAAATGCAAGAGAGGACTAGGCTGTTACCTCTTCATCTGAATTACTGGAGGTATCATAATAAAAGGGGCAGAAAATTCATCTTTCCTTTTCTGTGATCAGCTTATCTGAGAAATAAACATTCAGATGGATCAGCTTTGACATCCAAAGTATCCAATCT
Organism: Psittacus erithacus; assembly: GCA_009867235.2. Classification (NCBI taxonomy): domain Eukaryota; kingdom Metazoa; phylum Chordata; class Aves; order Psittaciformes; family Psittacidae; genus Psittacus; species Psittacus erithacus. The sequence goes on from WYDI02007103.1 coordinate 29,457, forward strand.
TCAGTGCTGGCAAGCATCAACTTTTTAAAAATGAAGGGAAAAAAAAAAAAAAGTAATCTCAAAACAAATATTGATCAATCTTGTCAAGCTGATGCTGAGCCAATTATCTACTTAGTCTCAGAAATGTGTATGTCAAAATGCTCTGCTTCTGAGGGTTCTCCTGGATCTGTATTTTGCAGATCATCAGGAGTTTTGTTTTATTAGTGAGTGGGTTTAGTTGCTGGGAACTGGGATGGAGGGTAAGAGAAGAGAGAAGGGGGAGATTTCATGCCTATAAAAGAGCAATTGAAGATCAGACTAAAGCTCATTTAAAGACTTCCCATAAGAAACTGTGACCAAGGCTTAAAACACACTAAAGAAGCAGCTTCATCTTGAACTTTGGGAGCAGCTGTGCTCTCATTCCCCTTCCCCCAACACAGGAAACAGACCTAGAAACAAAAATAAGACAGGAATGCTCCTGTGCAAGCTAATGTTGTTGGCTTCTTAAACATCCACTACTCTTGTGCCAAAAAAAATGAAACCTAGGAGGATTTAACACTTCAAAGGATAGTGGGAGACTGCTTTAAACATAGAATTTTCTACCAGAGACAGATAGTCTTTCATTTTGTAAACAAGCTGGAAAAATGTTATCATGAGTACATGTCAAGACAGATTTCATTTATATTCCTGTACTACTTATGCACACACTACTGCATATTACACTTTTACCTATTTTAGACTACAATTAATGTTGTAGCAATGTTATCTCCCATATCAGGGGAAAAAAAATGTAGCAGTTGAATCTTCTAATACCTTCCAAAATGTTCCATTACAATATAGAGTTTGAAAGCTTAACACTACAGAGAAATGTTTGACAAAGAAGTTCTCTCCTTATTAAGCAATGATACATAATTATATGTTCAAGGAGAATGTGAATAACATCTTGCCAAAGGAATGTACGGCCACATATGCTACTCACAGTATTCCCAACTACAAATTATAGTTATGCTTCCACTTGTGCTATTAAGAACTTGGCCTTTGTTCAGAGTATTATATTTTCTGAACAAAGGTAGAGAGAAGGGAAGGAAAGAAAGTGGTAGGCTAACTTCTCAGCCTAACTTTCAGAAAAACAAACAGCAAACCATCTAATTTTGACAAGCACAAACCATCTCTGTGGCTTGCTCTGCTTCACTCACAAAAAACAACGCATGTTTTCAAAACTTAATATTTTGCAGGCTAATGGAAACTCTACATAATGCATTCTCCCTCATAAAGCTAAAATGTCAACACAGATGGGACCGAGATCTTGATATGGAGAGAACGCAAACGTATCTTTTCAAAATCTATCAGCCTAATAAACATGATGTGGAGGATGAGATGAGAACTGTTACGAATTAAAAAGGAGGGGAAAAATAATATTACTTATTTTAGAAGAGTGTCTGCATCTCTGAGTGCAGCACCCCCAGCCATACCTCTCTCAACAGTGCTTATGTTTTATTAAAATAGTTTCTTGATCCCTCCTCTCATTCTGCTAGTGTCCTCCCTGTGACAGAACACGAAAAACAGAAAAACAAGAGCTGATGTGACTCCTAACAGCTATATTTCACTCTCACTTAAAACCTAGCAAGTACTGTCAGATTAGCCCTCAGTCACAAGGAATTCAGTAGTTTCCTTTTATTAAAAAGAACGAGTACATTTGATCTTTTCTTTGTGCATTGCAAGTTCAGGGCCATGAAGCACTTGTGCCTTCAGCACCTGTTAATAATTCCTCAGAGGAACGAATAGAGAGCAAAAGCAGGTGAAAGGAGGCTTTTAAGTTTAAACCATTGCATCCATGGATCACATCCCATCCAACCACACAGTGCAGTCACTTAAAGCACCATTTCTTCACTGCTATACGTAACAAGAGGGAAATAACTTGCTGTGGGTGTAGCATTTCAAAAGGGGTACAAAACAATGCAAATAATTTTTCAGTTTCAAGGAATTTCATTCTAAATACAGATAATTAAAGCTGAGCACAATAAGGAAACAAAAGCAAGTACTGGTCACACCCTGGATGTGTCAGTGGAGAGAAGATCATGACAACAGATGACAAGCTTAATCCTGGACAACCAATTTTTCTCTTCCAGTTACCAACATAATCTCTTGTCTCCAGAATAAAAGTCTGGCAATTTTCTGCAGGAAGATCTGCATGCTTTCAGAACACACTGCTTATTATACTTGAAATGGAACAAAAATAGCTACGTAATTGTTCACTATATTGCCATCTCACAAACCCTTTCTCCCCCCCTCCCCCCAGCTCTGAATACCATAATATATTTACATCTATTACATTTTCTGCATAGAATCACTGCTACGAATAATTGCCTCATTACTAGAGAGGTGTTTTATAATCCAGCATAACATGGATCAAACCACTTGATACTTGCTGGCTTAAAAGGAAGGGGACAGGTAAATGTACCAAGTTTAAACAGATTACAACTGAATTAAAATCAAAATCACACACAACAGCACCTCTCACAGAACAGCCCCATCTAAACAGGTGGTACTAGGCTATCACACTGGTTTTTACGTTGTCATCATTACTAGAACATAAAACTTATGCCTGGAAAACAATACTGAGAACAGACTGCAACAAAATTCCTTGTTATAGAGTGGATGTTCCAAAATGCCTGGACTGTCATGTCCCCACAACTCAAAGCAACCTTTCTATCAAGACACAGTCTACAGGGATGCCTGGGTGGTTTTGTATTGTGCTTTGTGTGCTTATAGGATATATGTTCAGCCTCATCTATGAAATCCAAGCTCTACAGGACTAGTAACAAAATTAATAGGAGTTCCACAGCTAAAGAATGCTAAAGGATAGAATAGACTATTTCACTGGGAAGGGACCTAAAATGATCATCTAGTCCAACTGCCTGGCCAATTCAGAGCTCACCAAAAGTTAAAGAATGTTATTGAGGGCATTGTCCGAATGTCTCTTAAACACTGACAGGCTTGGGGCATTGATCACCTCTCTAGGAAGCTCGTTCCACTGTTCAATTGGTTCAGTTCATCTTGGTAAAGAAACACTTCATCACGTCCAGTATAAACCTGCCCTGAAGCAGCTTTGAATCATTCCCGCATGTCCTGTCGCTGGATTCCAGGGAGAAGAATTCAGCACCTCCCTCTCCACTTCCCTTCCTCAGGAAGCTGTAGAGAGCAATGAGGTCACCCTTCAGCTGCCTCCTCTCTAACCCAGACAAGCCCAAAGTCCTCAGCTGCTCCTCACAGGACATTCCTCCCAACCCTTTTACCAGCTTTGTTGCCCTCCTCTGGACACATTCAAGGGCCTTTAATAGTATTCTCAAATTACGGGGCCCAGAACTACACACAGAGTCCAGGTGAGGCTACACCAACGCTGAATGCAGCTAGCTAATCACCTCTTTTGGCAAGTGCAGTTTGCTCTCTTAGGACCACCCTCGGCAAAAGCCACATCACAATTAATTTCAAAAAATGTACATACTGATGGAAATACGCATTTTGCTATGTGCAAGTTGGATTTTCAAATGCCAGCTCGGCCATAACAGAAACCAAGCAAAAAACAAACCGTAAGGGAATTCCACATACCTATTGAGGGTTAGGGTGAAAATGCCATCTAAAACCCAGGATGCCTTTATGTGTTGCACATCACACACCGATTTCTCAAAGGAATTTATAGATGCTTTTGCACATAGCTTAGTAACAGAAAGTCCTCGTGCAAGAGTTAGAGTAACTGACTATGTAAGATGTCTCAATTACGATTATATATTTTGTTTGCTTGGTAAACAATAAATATATCTAATGATCATTCACTTCAGCACAACAATTTTACAGACATTTAGAGCTTTGTTACATTTCTATAATGGTACACTACATGACAAATTCTGTACACCATCAGACTTCCAACATCATATTGTAAACACAAAGCTTTAAACTTAAAACTTACAAAGCTACTTCATACCTCTGGCATGTGGTATATCCTCATTTAATCCATCTAAAAATATCTCATTTGTTAAAATCTAATCTCTGGAGAAATGACTAGACGGGCTTAAAATAGTCAGTTCAATGATGGATTTATAACTTTATCTGCATTTCACAATTACAGTCAAAAACGTATTTTAAAGAGAGTAAGTTCATATCCCTTCTGTGAATAGGCATCTGCAACAGCCTTTGAATTAAGCTCATACCAGACTGCAGCCCACACAGTGAATAAATATGTTGCTCTGTAAGCAGCAGAACTAAAGGAATCTGCTTTTTTACACTTTCATATTCCATGTCTGCTGAAGAGCCCCACAAATTTCTACTATAACCCAGGCAGTTATGCCATGTACTGCCTGGCCAGACAGTACACACATACTCACAGTCGCCTGCCAAGTTGGTGGTTGCCCCACAGAATGACACAGAGCTATGCTCTTCCCATCTTGTGAGGGAATGGTATGACTTTGATCTCCTTCATCACCTCAGCCACTACTTCTCACATCTGTAGGAATCTCCCACCTTTGCGCATACTAACACCTCTGAACATGGCTGATGTTGCTTAATAGAGCCATGTGTTCTATTATGGGAGGGATGGACAGAGAGAGACAGTGCTAAATTGGACATTAGGAAAAGGTTCTTCACTGAGAGGGTGGCTGGTCACCAGAACAAGCTCCCCAGGCAACTGGTCACAGAATCAAGCCTGTCAGAGTTTAAGGAGCATCTGGATGACACTCAGTCTTTATGGTTTAGTTTTAGGTGGTTCTGGAAGGAGCACATTGTTGGACTTGATCCATATTGGTCCCTTCTAATTTGAGATACTCTGTGAATGCAAACCACATAAATTGTGTTTCTTGGGGAACAAGACTTAACACTGTAACACTTAAGTGATGCATACCAACTCAAGGTCCCCAAGCTCATTAGTACTGCACCAGTAATGTTTCTGGACTGACTTACCATTTAGTTTTCACCACACAAACTCAAGCTCTCCCGATAAGCGTTGAAATCAAGCAGAAGTCACTCTAGCCCTACCCATCAATGTGCCCAGGGCACACAAATTGATGATTTCAGTTTCTTTTTCCTCTAAGCCTTTTCATACTGTTACACTCAGGCAGTCCGAGTTAACATCCAGCAAAATGGCTATAGTTGTCAGCTGAACAAAACATCTAAATAATGTGCCATTTCATACCACGATGGACAGTCAGTGCATTTCATGAAGGAAAAGCATGGTGCTTTATGTGTACTCCCTCAATGAGGAGCAAAAAATGGTTACTGTCCTCTAGACTTCATTTTCAGCTATTCAGTTTCTACTACTGGTTAACTGTGTACAGGCTGTGCAGAAAAACAGTGAATTCAAACCAATGGGCAAGAAATAAGTCTCAGAGAAGTTGTACTAGTATCTTACTCTAAAGACACTCTATTTTTAATAGACAATTGGATTTTTAATTTTAAAGGTAGTAATACTGAGATTTTAATTAATGTTTAAATAGGATGAATCCATAAAAAATACAAATTATGTGAACTGAATATCACATTGGGCTGGCGCCCCTAACATGCCTATTCCTCAATCTGTTGTCATTTTGAAGGTACAAAAATATAGGGTAAATGAAGCTCTGGATAATGATATTTAGCTGCCTTGAAATTTCCTTTATGTTCCGCCAACTTCAATTGCGATTTGGACAGCAGATTTAGAACACTAACTGGTAAACAATGACCTGGCATGCACTCATTAGCAGAAAAACAAACAATATATTCTTAACAGTACAATAAACCAGATAAATTTTCATCTCAAACCAGAAGAGTTTAGCCTCTAGTTCAATGTACTGTCTTTATTCTTTTGTTGCTGAAAGCAAAAATGCAGAAAAATATTCTATTACACATTAGGCCTTTAGCTATAAGCTCTTTCATTTAGCTATTGCTGTTTCTTCTCTTTCTCTTTTCCCTAATTTTCAGAGATACCATCAATGTGAAATCTGCTCAATTTTAAACAAATGGGGTAGAACAGTTTCAGAGAGTAAAGTACCCTAATTCTTATGTTTGCTTTTATGGATTTGAAAATAATTTCAGGTTATTCCCAGTATTTAAAAAATAACTTCACTATTGGGTACAACATCCAACAGACTGGATGGGAAAAACAGTAACTCTGGAGGCCTGCAATGAAACTGACTGTGCCAAGTGTCTCAAATATGAAAACAAAAAGGGAAGGGAAAAAAAAAAAACAACCAAGAGATATTTACATAGATTTATTTTTTTATAGTAACCTCAACTACCATTTGTCTAAATGTTATAGCTGTTGTATGACTACAAGATTGAAGACGTAGTTTTAAATATGTATATGTATTAAAAAATAAGCAAAAAAATGAAATATTGTTTTAAAGGTTTAGGTTCCTTTTAGCTTCTAATTAATATTATCTTTGTTATTTTAGGAGCCTCCTGAGCATTTAGAGGGCTAAACTGCAATAAAACCATGGTACATAAATGAAACCTATTAAGGTCATCTTAAGTCAATAAAAAATAATTGCATCAAACAATAGCCACAACTGACAGACAGCCCTTGCTGGTGAGTAGGAGATGAGAAGGGCACCTCACGCAGTCCCTACCTCACAAAGAAGGGTGGTCCCCACACAAAAAGCATGACATCTCCCACAGGGTGCACCCCAGCCCTCTTTACCTACCAACAGGAAGCATTTTGACAGTTATATTTCAACAGCCATATGGCTGTGCCACGCAAATTTGGCCTTGCTGCATCACATTGCTGCAGTTAACCTCCTCCCTGACTTCCCAAAACACCTCCCAATAGATGCATTTTGCCGCATTAAACGTCCGTGGTACAGTTTCTCTTCCTCACCGTCTTTGGGGACAGGCACAGAGGGTCCATCAAACATGTTATGCTGTGCCAGGAGATCCTTTAGCCAACTCAGAGGAGACCTGTGTGCGCCAACATTCATAAACAGCGAGGAGCCAGCCGTGACACTAGCAGGTGGCCTGCAAAGCCCAGAAGCTTATGAATATGGCTTCTGTCCACCCTGCTATGGGGGACACAGGGAAGACAAGAGCCCAGCAAAGTGGCCTCAGAGCAATTTTGGAAAAGATTGTAAACAATGTATTTTAACAATATGAGAAACATCTACATTGCTTCTCAAAGCAGCTTGGTAAATGAAGTCTAGTGCCTAACTCAGGCAGAAAGCCTTTGACAAAGCCCGTGTTCAATGCAAGAGGGAAAAAGTACCCCAGATACTTATAAAACACTCAAAACTCCGCCTATACACTGCCTGGGAAGTACACAAGTTCCCTTTGTCCTACATGATTAACTAAACTGCGTATTTACAACTGTTTCCTTCACCTGATTAAAGTTTCATCTGTGATCTCCACACCTGTTTTTTCATTTTATCCTTTGAATACCACTACAATTTATTTCATTCCTTTGGTGAGAGGCCTCCATCTCCAAAGCAGAGCATTAGCTTCTCTAAGAACTGTAACAGGAGGAAGTAACTGTGATTAGACAATGTTCAGAATATGCATTTTTTTGCTTTCAGTTGCAGAATGTGTCTGCATTGCTACTGGATATAAAAATTCAGCCTCAAGATAAAGAGACTACTTGAAAGAAACTTTCAAAGCACAATTCTACATAGGTATGTCTCATGAGCAATTAACAGAGTTGCTAACTTTCCCATTATTACATGCCATGTTATTTACATAGAAGGCTCACAGCCATTCTTCCTTAAGAGCCTTGCAGGTGGCAGCCAAACATCCCTTTACCCAGTCTTTCCTGAGAGGGCACTGAAGTACGTGAATAAAGATAAAACACAAACCACAAAGATAAACCAGAAGGCCCAGCAACTAGTTGTTCAGTGCCCACTGAAAGTTTTCAGTTACTGTAGATATTTAATTCAATACCCAAAGTAGAAGATGGACAGGAAATTATTAGAGATTACAAACTAGCAATTAAGGCCAAGTCCTAAACATATACTCATATATGCACACACTGGACTTTCTGCTTACAAGTACTGCCCTTTACTTGGCAAAACTACTGTATATGTAATTAAGCAAAGGCATAATTATTAAATACCCATGGTCATATCTTACGTGAAAGAAACGTCTGGCCTACAATAGACACATTCACAAAAAAATATTTAAGTGTATAAATACATTTGGAAGTGAAGCCTCATTTTTTTCCTTTTTTTTCTTTAAAGTTGAACTTTTTAAAGATTCAACTTCAACATATTGATTAAAATGCAGCTAATAGCACTTTGATTTTGATGTTTAAGAACTGGAAGGCTAAATATTTGGGAGGACATGGTTTTATGTTTACTTCTACACTGAAGACAGTTCAAGGAGGAAAGAGACATATCTGTAACTGGCAAAAAGATCATTTCTCAGCTCTAAACACAGCTGCTTTTTAGATCGGTGTCAACCTGCACAGTACTGGCAATCATACAACACCCGAAATGCTCTGCAAATTATTAGAGACAACTAAAATAAAGGCGTACATGTCTATGTAAGGAAGCATGATGGAGAACATCCAAATTTTGGCCTAATTTTGATCTTGAATCATCAGGCATAATCAACTCCTTTACAAAAATACCCTTTTTATCATCAGCATTTTAATTAAAATACTTGCAATTATAATGACAAAATTACAGATTTGTAAAACAAGAAAACTGTCTTTACTGGAAAATTAAGTATATCTTTCCAGCAGCCAAACAACTGGATATGATCTGAAGATCACTGCTTCAAACAAGTGAGGCAATTCTTTGATTTAGAAGACTTGAAAACACTGCCATTTCCCTTCTCCCAGTCACCTTAGCGTACCAGAAGAACGATGAATAGCAACTGTTCTTGTGAGAATGTTTTTCATGGAAAGTTCACTTTACCTCCCACACACATCAAGTTGACAACTGAGAATCAATTCAAAATGTAAGCACCTACGTCCTAAGGCAACCCTCAGTGCTCAGTTAACAAGTCTGTTATCTGCTTAATTTTGGTTTGGTGAGGGATACTGAGGGTCTGTTTTTTGGATTTTTTTTTTTTTTTTTGCTTTGGTTTACTTCCATTTGTTTGTGTATTTTTTAAAGCAGCATCAACATGACAATTTGTAGCAATTTCTTAACACTTACAGAACCAATTTCCTCTTTCAGAAAGACAGCTTCCCAATTACAGGTTGAAAACCAGTGCTGTGTAAACGCTTACCTTCCAAGAGATCACAGCCTCTTTAAGCTACTGTTTTGCTACCAGCCTTAGCCAGACCTACCACTGATAAGAACCTGGGGGAAAGGTGGCATTCATGCCTCTCTCTCCAATAAAACCAGGCTGAACCAGCATTGTTTGCTTCCTGTCTCTCACCCTCTCCACCCCCAGGAACACAAAACTCCGTAAGTGAAGCAAGGTCTGCAGGATCAAAACACAATTTATTTCTCACCAGCATGATGTAGCATACACGAGCACCTCACTAAACATCACTTCACAGAAAGCAGGCTAGCCTAGAATAGGCTTTGAAACTATCACATTCAAAAATCATGAAACCAACCATGAGAGAAACCTTTCTGAAACAGCAATTGCAAAAGAAAAAAAAAAAAAAAACAAAAAACAAAAAACCAAAAAGAACCATTGATTGGGCAACATGTTACTCCTGCAAGGACTGCATTATAGTCCTTTTCTTTAGCTTATTATTATTTAACTATGAAATGTTTATTGAAACTATAGTTTGCTGACATACCACAGACTGCTCACATTTACTGGGAAGGTGAGGTTCCTTCCTAATTTGAACCCATAAAGATATAGAGTTAAATGCTGGTACCACTATGTAAATGCCTATTACTCATTGATCAGCTGGGGTTGAGGAAACAAAATGAAGTACTAAAATGGCCCCTTTTCATTATAACCTGCGTGCTCTGGTGATAGGGCCCCACTGCCCACTTATTTTTTTATTGCATCAGACAGATTCATAAATAAGATACCTAGGAAATTTGTGAAACAAAAAATAGTAAGTACTAATTAACAATTGTAAAGAAAGTAAGTAGTATCTGTAATGTTGAACAACCCCAGACTGTTTTGCTAGGTCAACAAAGAAAACTTGTTACATTATAATCAGCTGTTGAAGACTGTTGTTATTAGCCAAAAAGATGACAGTAGAAACTTTAAATGTATATAAAAAAAAAAACCAACACATTTTTTTGTGGCTTGAAATTTATTGTCAATATTTAAGCAGCCTAGAGTATGCTTCACACAAGCCCACATTCTCAACCTAAACAAGAAGAAAAAGAAATCAGAAGGAAGCCTGAGCTACTATTTTACAGGTCCTCAATTGTCTGTGGACAAGAACCGCTCTCGCATCAGATTTCTTTTAAGGAATATCTTCCACTAAATTCTCCTCAAACATCTTGCTGATATTTCTAAGCTACTGGAAAAAAAAAAAACAAAAAAACAACCACCACGCCTGTGCAATTTGCATATAATTCCTATATAGCAAATTTCATAAGCTGATACTACCCATTTCTAGATATGTATACACATAACTGATATGTAAATCCATTTAATTTTCAGAAGCATTCTGGGGTTTTTTCGCATGAGCTCACTATACCTCATATTCTTGTTTCTTTAGAGGTTTTATTTGCTTAAAGAAGAACAAGGTTCCCAGTTCCTACTATTCCAATCACAAAACATGTTTTCATGTTTTTTAAGGAAGGAAGAATCTGTAATAATACTAAATCAAACCATCACTATAATACATGTTCCCACTACATTTGTTAAACAAAACTAAACATATGGGAAGCAAACTTTTTATCAATTTACAATAAAGACCCTCTAAGTTCAATACAAACTATACACTACCTTGATAGAATCACCGATATTTTATATGTGAGGAGCTGCTTCTGAGTGTCACAACCAAATTTTGCCCTTTCAAAGAAAAATGAAGATTGAAAAGATAAAATAAAATCTATATACAGATTGGCAGTATTCACTTGGTAGGATCTTCTTCTTTAAAACACTCTTTAAAATACTACTTTAATATGGGTGACAAAGAGGGAGGTGATCATGTGTTGTCAGAATGTTATGATGCATCCCTGTATTATGACTGATTATTTATCCAGGCACTAAGCAGCCACTAATTCCTCTCATTTCAGTTGGAACTGTACCTACCCAAAGCTTCTGAAAACCAAGCCACTTATTTAGATATCTATATTCAAAAACATTGGCCTCTTAAAGCATCTACCTAGCACATATGCTAGAGACGTAAGTTATTAAGAACATAATCAACATGAGCCATAGCCAGTGTACAAAAAGTATTGAGTGGGTCATATAAGCACAGAAATAATGAGGTGCATGCAACCTTATGTGTTTACTTCTATTTAGACTAAACTCAACAGTGTGATCTCGCCTAACAGTGACCCCAAACAACCTCTGGCTTTAGATCCAGGTCACTACATGACAAGAGCAGTACTTCATTCCTGAAAAGGTAGTCAAGAGAGAGATATTACCATGTGTTTATTCAAGTTGCTGGTGGTCTAGCTGAAACAGCCTAGAGCTTTTCCAAAGGAGTTTAATGCCCCTAAACACCAATTAGATGACAGTCACAGCCATGCAAGGATGTTTGCAGCAATTAACTGTCTTGGGGAAAAAGGCTGTACAGTCTGAAATACTTTTTGCACTGCATGTGCTAGGATGGTCTTAAGACTGAAGGTAACAGCTGTTACCTCCACAGCATTCTCATGGTTTTTGTGTCATAATTATACAGAAATATTTCTGGAGGGCAATAAATTTTACCTAGAAAGCAGAAACAATAAAAAGTTGAGCCACACCAAGTCCCAGAGACAAAGCAAGTTGCTGGAGTGACACTGGCATTACTGTACCACTTGGGAAAAAACAATAATGGCGCAGAGCATACAGCTTTAAGAAACCCAGGAAAACAAGCTTCAGGGAAGGAAATCACATGTATACAAACATCGATAATAAATAATAATAAACAGAAGGTCTGTTCATTACATTATGCAGAACTTGGAAGAAATCATTATTCATCTGCCTGTCTGCTCAGTCTGTATGTTACTGAAGGCTGCAGGAAATTATTTCCAATATTCACAAAGGAAAAAAATAGAGACGTGCAGGTGGATGGCTTTGTATATCTGATTTCATCAGAACTCTAAAACACAACTGCTGGAAACCAGAATAATCAAATGGAAGTCTACAAAGCAGACTAAAGTCCCCTCAAAATAAATTAAAGAAATGCATGTACATACAGTGCATGGAAATAAGAAAGAGGAACTCGTCATCAGCTCCTTGAACCGAAGGTTATCATGCTGAAAATAGAAAATCTAGTTAGCAAAAATATTTTGATTATGTGACTTTCCCTTTGGAGTAAACTAGCAAGGAGGAAGGAGTCAAATTTATTTTGTCCTTTTATAGGCAATTCTTGAAGAAAGTATAGCAATAGTCTCAGTTTTCTCTATTTCTAAAAATGTCATTCTAATTTCAAAGTGCTGTAAATCATTATCCTTAAACACACACACAAAAAGGTAAAATACAGTTTATTACATTTCAATCTAAGAGATTAACACATAACTATTTATTTTTATTGGCAATGTTCCCAAATACCCCAGATCTGCAAGACTGATAGTGAAAAGGAAAATATTTCAGGCCTCAAAGAGAGCAGATCTATGGTTGCCTGGAATGTGTAAACAGCCAGAGCCTGTTTTACTTCCCACCCCCACTCTCACCATACACACCTCCTCTCCTAACCCCTCCTAACATTAGCAAGGAGTGCTGCTCTCAAGCAGAGGAGAAAACAGATATGTAGTAACATCAAAAAACAAAATTCCTGACATTTTACCACACAAGAATTTGGACTTGCTGAAATGCAGTGGTTCCATATATAAATGGCTGGAGTCTAAAAACAAAACCAGTACCACATAAACCCCTCCCTTCAAAATGAAAAGAGCGGGCTTGCTGCATGACAGACCTGATAAACACATACTAAGGGAATCCAAATGCTTCTCTCTAGTCTATTCTTTGTACAACTGAAGATCAGCCAGATCTGCGTTCTATCAGAGAATACTGATCACAGTCGTACAAAAGCGAAGGGACATTTTCATAAAAATCTACACAATGTAACAAAACCGATGCCAAAATTTAATGTGGTATAAATTACCTTCTGTGAAAACAAAGACTATTACTTGCATAATGACATATACACCCACAAAGCAGTAAGTCATAAAAATAGATATCATCACATCCTCAAGAAGTTTACAATATAATTAGATCGGTGGGTTTTAATCTACTTAAATTTGCAGACCTACAAAGATACCTTGTACAGAGAATTTGAACAGAATTACAATGGACCTCCTTTCCCCTTCCAAGATCTCTCAAAAACCAGTTCATGTGTTCCCTAGCAGCTTGCAAGCCACAGTTTGAAACTACAGAATTAGAGAACTGCTGTTATTTACCTAGTAGCTTTAGTCTTCAAAAACAAACTAAACGAGAATGTACCAAAAAAAAAAAAAAAAGAAAGAAATAGCAATTAGAAAATGAGAACATTTGAGCAAACAGCTGTGTATGATGGGAACCTCAGAGAAACAGAAAGAATAAAAGAGGAAAGCTTGAAAAAAAATAGGAGAGTCAAACCCTGAAAGGCAGTTTCATAACACTGTTTACAAGTAATAGGTCACACAGCTCTCCTGCTTCTCTTTTCTTTTAATCTTACTGGGTTTATGAGTGCATTTGGCTAACATCCAAAAGAACACGTCCATAAACTAATGAGGTAAAATGCTGGCTCAAAGGAGACACAAGCAAACGGTCTGTCAGTAGAATATTTGCAAACAGTTGAAATCAATAATAAATTTAACTTAACCAAATGCAATGCATACAAGTAGAAATTAAAAGACTGAGGCAATTGGCAAATACATAAATGATGTTTCAGGCTACAGGGCATACTTTCTCACATACATTAGCACGTCAAATAGGCTGGCAAGACATTCACTCCACTCGAGACACCAGAGAAATAATCGTACATATTTCCAAAGACAAAAATAGCAATTAAGACAATATTAACAGCATAAATAATTATATATTTAAGTAAAACAACTATTTGTAGAATGTTTGAGTCATTAAATGAGAAAAGTTTGAGTCAGAAAATTTATTCTTAAGGTTAGGAAAATAAACTTAATGTCCCTTCTGAGTAATTTTCCTTATCCACTGTTGGCAGACACAGAGCAACCACCCCAGAGAAAAGAAGTACATTAAAAGTACATGCGTAAAAAACACATACACCACATCACCAATATACAAACATACTCATTCTAGGAATTGGGGTTTTTTTGCATTTATGAGCAAAAGCCTTCCTATTTCTTTATACAGCCAGCATCTAATATGAAGGATGAAGCACTGCGCTACACACTGTCAGGCTTCTGCCTTCCAACTGAGCCTCCCTGGTGTCAGCCAAGCTAGCCGCAGGACTCCCATCTCCAGAGGCTTTGCCCAGCTGAGGTAGGCACAGTGCTGCAGTCTGTACAAAGCAGTGAAAGCCAGACTGCTGAGACTCATCGCAGAAGGGATTAGAGAAAGTACAGCTCTGGCCTCCAGCCAACATGAAACTCACAGGGTACATCTATCGTGGCGTGGGAAGGCTGGCACGTGGTCTCAATGGAGTGCATGGTACTCATCACCCTTACACAAAAGGCAAGGATGAGGTGCTGGACTTGACATGTTGGGCTTCTTATATGGTAGGTCACAGCTGGCAACATAATTTTGATATTATACATGACCTCGACTGGCAATGACGAGAGTGTGCTACCACTGCTTGCCAGCTGCTTTAGATGTGACTACTGCTGGCTATTTAGCCCTTTTGATGTGGCTGGCCTGAAAAACTAAGGGCAGTTGACTGAAAAAAAGTCATAGCTTTCAAGCATCCATCTAAGCTGGTCTCTTTTCAATGTTATGTGTTTGAAACCTCAAATTGCTGCCTCTTACATTATACTGCAAAATATTAAGCCTAAGTCAATTTCAACATAGCCAATGCAGCCCCTGCACATCTTAAAGAAACTGCACTCTAAATCTCAACTTCATGTTTATCAACTACACAAACTTCAAAGAACCTTATGAGGATTCAGATAAGAATGGCATTCAAAATAGATTGTGGAAGTTATGCCATACAAAAAAGACTACTTATGTGGGCTACAGGAAAGGAAAGGGACACCACAATCTCTATTTCATTACAAGAACACTGTTATGATAAAAACTGAAATCACATGTCATGCGTCACTTTAAAAAACGCCTAGAAATGTTTACTTAATCAGTCAAGAATCTGTGGTGCCATCATATAAGGTCTGATCCTAGAAGTCTCCTGCACACGCCAAGTTTGTTTTTCCAGTACCAGGCCATAGCTATAACAGGATTTGTTGAATGTTCAGAACCTAAATGCATCATCAGTTCTGTCCTTGCTGGCGCTGCCCTTGTTATCATGCTGCTGACAAAGGAAAACTACAAAACACAGAAAATATCCATTAAAATTAAATCTCTTAAACTCCACTGGAAACTCCAATAGGTTTTCTGGGGGCTAAAGGTGGGGAGGAAAGAGGAGTTTAAACGTTTTAAAAGCAATTACAAAAAGGTTGGAAAAACCCAACAGAGGCTTGTTCAAAGGCAATCTAATACCCTATACCCAACTGATAGCCAAGAAACTAATGTACATATTAACAGAAGATTAACAAACTAAAACAATAATTACTTCTAACTCCAAACTTTATTTCCTAATTTTCTTTTGATACTTTGCTATCCTAATTTATAATTTGATAGAAAATGGAATTAGACTTGAATAAACAGAATTTTACACTCACGCTTTTCAATGAACTAGCAACAAAATAAATTGAGAATGCACTTCTGCCTTTAAAATTCTTCAAAACTAGTCATTAATAAAATCTTCATAGTAGTTCTGTAGGACAGTATGCAGATAAATCATTTACATTCCACTATAAGCAGAACGTAAATGATTTATCTAGCTGTGGAAAGGAGTGCCCTATCAATTGCCTTGTAAACATGCTAAGGAACAGATTTTTTCTTTTACTAAATATATATTCAAAAATTCAAAGGAAAAATGCTCTACTTCAAAATAATCTTATGGCAATACAAATATAGGCACAAACAACTACAAAAGTATTGACTGTAATTATCTGAACACTAAAATATGTACAGGATACAGGTCACTATATTTTCCGTAACTTCTTTTACACTGGACTCCATATACACAAACACCTGCTATGCACAACAGACCTTATTTACAAAGCCACCATTCACTGAGTATGATCAAACTGACAATGTATAATTGCATCTAACATGTTGCCATTAAAGAAGACAGAACCCTTCCATGTTTCAAGTGTATTTTTAAACCAAAATATACTCTGCTGATAATGTAAAAGATACAATGAAGAATTTCTTGTTGACCTAAAATTTAAAATAAAACATTTAATCCAGCAGTGAGCACATACGCAAACATAAAAAAAAATAGAAAAAAAAAAAGACCCAAAATGCTATTGTTGTAAACACAAAACACCACTAACATATTAGGAAATACCCACATACCGCATATACTACCATCATAACACTGAAGAAATGCACAGGAATAAGCGTTTTGAAGGCACGTCATTTTAGCTGAGACAAAAAATACAGTCTAGAAAATTCCTAAAAAAAAATTCATTGGCTACTTGATGGTCTGCAGGATAAAACTTTTGAGATAAACTACTCCCACTTCTCTTCCTCCTCCTTGTAAACTGCCCATCAGGAACAGCTGATTTCTGTTTCTTCCCTAACCTCTACCCAGCATTACCAGACTAGGTAGTAAAAACATGATGGTGGTTTCCCAGAAAAGTTGACTTCATTCATCAGCTGTGAAAGTAACCATTATGGCAATGTGTTAGTAAATTTGTGCTGTGTGTAATAAATAGGTTCTTTCCTTCCACTCTAGTACCATATTTAGGGCCATCCTTTCTACTTACGCTTTTTCCTAAGCACATGAAATCCTGAGAGAAAGAAGTTGGATGAATTTTTATGATACACCGTCATGCACTAGTTTTAAACTAATTGGCTCATTTAAATTAACTGGTTATGTAAGATACTTATGAAGACAAGCAAAAGTATCAGAGCCAAGCGTTTGGGGTTTTTAAGTATCAAACCAGATTCCTACAAATACAACTTATTAACAATGCTAATTTATAAGACCATCAACACAAAAACCAGTAAATAGTAAAAATGGAAATGAAGAAACCCTGAGTAGCTGTCACAGAATGACACAAAATCTGCCTTGTGAACACCATAAAATGCTATTAAAAATATACATGCTCCTGTTCTTTACTTTCATTTTTGAGAACTTGGACAGGAAGCAAGAAGTGTTCCTCATTAAAATAATCCTCAAGCCTGCCTTTTATCTGTGCCTTACAGATTACATTATTTTAAAGTCAATAAATTAAAAAGTAAACTATATTAACTACATAGAACTGCAAGAGCTCTTACATTAAAAGGATAAACCTCAATCAAAAAAGTAAAAAAACCTAGCAGTCAAAGTTAAGCTACAATAACAGAGAGCTGAACACATACAACTGGAAGCATTAACAATAACTCCTGAAAAAAAAAAAAAAAATCAGAAAAGATTTGGTATGTTTGAATCAATTCTGCAACCAAATTTATTCCTAGAAGTCTAACTCATGCATGCATGTAAATGGGCATGAGAACAGTTAAGTTTGTTTTGTGACTGTAAAAAGCACCAGATAGATATCATTGGAAACTAATCCTCCACAATATGAACAGGCACTGTGCGTGGATTCTCTGTCTTATCCTTGTCAGCAAAGCTCAACCCTCTCTGTGGAGAATGCTAGAGAAGATGTAATTTTGCCTCAATCTCTCTGTCAAGATCAGGGTTGAGATTTTGCCTCTAAGAGCAACCAAAAACCAAACAGAATCAAATAAGGAAAAAAAAAAAAAAAAAAAAAAACACCAACATAAATCAAACAACCAAAAGAAGAGAGATAAAAAAATTGCAGATATTACAACTCTGAAGTTTGAATGCATCCCTCAGCTACAAATGGTACTGCAGCTGTCACCTCCTGCTCAGTCAGATGCATAGCATCCACTCCTGACTTTGCCCCGTTTCAGCAAGCACATAATTAAAGGGTGCTGCACCTTGCCTTCTCCCAAAACCTGACATCCGGCCTGGCCCAGTCCTACATCCACTTCACTGGCTCTGCACCACCTCAGGGGTTGTTCATTAAAACTGAAGCCTGAGCATAATCCAGTTCAGGGTTTCAGAGCCCATCCACTGCATCCAGCTCCATTCTCCAAACTCAGGGCAACTCCTTTTATTTCTCCAAAGCTACTCATTGGATGACATTAAGGCTGTCTATGTACATATACATACATGCACATGTACAGAGATAGGGCAACTTGTATAGCTCATTTTAAACAATTAATATTTGTGAAATTAATTGCTGGTCAACAATCCCACCTGAGACTATGTGCTAACAGAAGTCTTAATACTAATGAGCCTCTGGATACACACATACCCTCTGCCAGCAGCAACTAGACTAAAACTGGCATAGACAACAAGCAACTCCTAGCTGCTAAATGACACTCAAGAAATCATATGATTGCAGCAATTCCAACATGAATTACCAATATACATGGACTTGGGGGGAAAAAAAAAAAAAGAAAAGAAAGAAGGATATCCATATTTTTACTTCACTTTATGAAAATTTCATGTATATATTAACTGTACGCTGTGAAGGTCAATTCTTTCAGAAGAACATTCAATGATTTTGCTGTAGGCTACAGGATTGTGCTGAAATCAGCACAAACTCATCAGTGGATATTTCTAAGCACAAAACACGACAACAGCTGTATACATATGAATCCTAACAGTGCAACAGCTTCCTTTCAGCAGGGCTACTGTAACATGATTATTCTGTTCAGAGATATAAATCATTAATAGTTGATTTCTCTCTTGAACTACAGAGAATATTCTGCAGAGTTTTCATTTAATGGTAGAGGATTAATGAAGAGCTGATAGCGCTACACAGCACAATATAGCAGAAGAAAAGGTTGCACATCCAGTGCAGTTTGCTGCCTTCAAAAAGGAGCACAACAAACATATTATTCTGCAGAATGACAAACTCAATCTATTCACCAAAAGAAAATCCTCTTTGTTTTCTTGAAAATAATGCCAAAGGATATTTTCTAAATATTTTTAATGCCTAAGCAAAAAATATTGCTTCTTTGCTCTATCTATAATTTATTGCAGTTATGGAAAAGTTGTGTTTCAATAGGAAAAAATAATGTCATATTTCCACCTTACGAAATTATGGTTTTATGTAACAAAACACATTGTAAGCCCACTACATATTAGTAAGAGGTTTAACTGTAACTAAGAATTAGGAGCTTAAATTAAATTTAGGTCAGTAAATGCAATCATGTTTGAATGGCGGAGTGATGTATAGAGCAACCATTACATATTAATGGAGAACACTGATTTTTAAAAAGCCTTGTTTCACCCTCCAATGGCAAAGTCAATAAAACTCAGCACTTAATTAGACAAGAAGTATTTTGATGAGTGTATATATATATACACGGTTATTACACATTATTAGTGCTACTTGTCTGTTCATAAACAGGCCACAAGCCCTGTCATCTAAGCATCAAGAAGCACTGTTTTGTCCATGTGTTTAACGCACTGAGTAACTTCTCACAGCAAATGAATAAGATCCAACACCCAAGCGAGACTGAATTTAGGCAATGTGCTTAGCTAAAATGTCAAAATAATTGCTTCTTCTTACTACAGTACTATTGTCATGATTCCATACTGCATGGGTACTACAGGATTCTTGGCATAAAATCATGTTGTAACTTCATATAAAATTATGTATCTTTACATGCACTCTAATTTAAACAGGACAAGCAGATGTATTGATTGTCTATGCTACAAATAGAGAAGGTCGAGAAATAGGGTTAAACACTGTGACGCCCCTTTTATTGCATAAAGTCAACAAGATTATAAGAAAAATTATAAATCATCAGATATGCCTAACCGAAGCCTCTTTTCCTCCTGAAGGCATACTAGTAACCTAGAGTAAAGAAAGGGACTGGTGGCTGGGATCTGGACAGAGGATTACATAGGCAATATACAGACTGCATGCACACCCATACACTCAACAAATGAGGAAATTCAATATCTGCTGCTAGGGTCCCGTATTTTTAAGGCATTAATATCACTAAAACTAAATACAAATAAGCACAAGAAAAGTGATGCAAGATGCCCGTGCTCCTTAACCTTTGAAACGTCATGTATCCATAGTTTATCTTGCTTTCAGTTAAGCTAGCAGAAGAAATTTTGTATTTCCATGGAACTACTAAACATTAGTAATTGTAATTTATAAATCTCCATCTAGGATAAGATCTCTACGCAGGAAGAAAATGGGTAAGAAATTATGACCTTTTCTTACAAGACTGAGCAACCTTCTTTGATTTCCCCCTAGCTTTTACACAGTCCTAACTTTGGAGAACTTCTTGTGTTTGTAAAACAAAACACTGTCAGTCATTCTTAAAAGAAATTCCACTATATTAATGACCCAACTGTCACAAAAAGCAGCCTTTAAAGTATTCTCCTGTCTACCAAAGCAAACCTAAAGCCCATTTTTCACCTTTGGATGTTTGTTTCAACACCATTAAAATGACAGATTTTGTACTGACAGGAAGGCTACTATTCCATGTAGAGCTGTAGTTCCAATGTTTTTGTTTAATTTCAACCAACTTGTCCAAGTAGGCCATTTGGTAGAAACCTATAAATGGCACCCAGGGGGTCCGGGTTCTTGCTGTAAAGAGGTCAACTATTTCCTCCAAACTAAAAATAGGCAAGATGAGGGAGAGGAAGAGGGAATAGAGTTTAATTTAGCAGCTGAGAAAGAGATTACAAAATTACTTCCATCTTAACTCATACTGAAGACTATGAAAAAAAAAAAAAAAAAAAAAAAAAAGAAAAGAATCTGCCCTCAAGAGTTACAAAACTTTGATGGTCTTGTCGGCAGGCTTGTATACATAATCTGAAATAATGAGAAGAATTAAAAGAGGAATAGTAAAGAGGACCCAACGTATGGATCACACATCACGAAGGCAAAGGGACACCAGCACCCTCTTTGCACAGAGCAGCAATTTATCGGCAGCAGCCCTGCCAGGTGTTAACAACTCTCATCTCTCCTACCAGCTGAGGTCACACTGCTGCTCCACAGACAAGGCACTAGGATCAGCTGCTGTTCCCGAGTCAGTTTTTTTCCACCATTTACTCTCCTGGCTTTTTGTCTCCCTCACTTACTTGCATTACAACCTTACCAGGGCAAGAACCACTGTCCACAACATTCCCAAAACGGCCCTGATTTGAAAGGGGGCCCATTGGCACTACTAAAATATAAACAACAGCAGTTCAACACCAACTACAGCATGAATTCTGACACTGGACTCCAACAGTAGCCAACAGAAAACAGCCGGAGCTAAAGGCACCAAGACACACACCCACAAGCTATCTACAGCAATTACCAGGCTGAAGCCCTGGGATGGGTTTTCCAGCCTCATCTCCACAATGAGCCAAATTCAGCATAGCACTAAATCCTAAGCGTACACACTGCTGACTTAGCTACCATGAAACAATGTCCCATCTGCAATGAAGGACATTCTCCGCTCCTTCCAAGCTCAGGGACATAGGCCTTTAATGATAGTGGCTGAAAGAGAAGTCCCCGTTCAGGACGCTCTTCCAGAAGGCACAGCAAAATTAGTTAGGCACACCAAGTGGAGAACAAGTCTACTTCTGACCCTGTCCTCACAGAAACGGGAAAACCCCATCTGCAAACCAATGACAGGACTAAAACTGGGCAAACTGGCAAAGCCGAAGCCTGACAATTCCAGGCGCAGGCACATCCCCCTTTCCCATCAAGGATTTAATGTATTCTTGCTCCTCCTACACACTTATTGCAGAGAATCCCTGCCACCTGCTGAAAAGAGCAACTCAACACACAACTCAGTGCAGCAGCATGGCAGAGGACATAGGAGTTACCTTACTTCATTGGGCAGGGGAAGGGCAGGGCATGTATTCTGACGAAAATTTATCTACAGAGGGTTTAGTTTGGTCTTGTGAGACTTGGACAGTCATGCAGTTGCCAGTGTTCATACTAATCTGTATTTTTTAATCATTTTTGCTTTTCAAATGCATTTCTTCATCTTGGGAAGGAAATCAACCTTGGTTGTTGCTTAGCTCACTGAAGGTGCTAAACTGAGAGGACTACAGCAGCTCAGCTCATACCTCCACCCTGTAGCCCAAGAAAAGTGTAACATATTTTTAACCAGCAACAAAAACCAAACCAACAATGAAACACACCAGGACAATCCCATTCTCTTGCCAACATCTGCTACCACAGAATGAATACATATACTTCAAAACCTGCCCAGTGACTCTGTATGTGACAGTACACTAACCATGGGACAAGAAGAGCCCAAATCCAGCATGTGCAGTCACATGGTAAGCAAGGTATATTATGTTAAATATTGTACGTGCCACTCCAGCAGTCTCAGTTAAAAGATCGCGAATAAATGGGCTAAGGAAGAAAGACGTGACAACATATTTGTCACGAGTAAAGACCTTGTATTTATTACCTACAATCAGATTTCCCTCTGGCACAATATACTTATTTTTATACTATTAGCCTAAAATACCAGTCTTGAAATTTTAATTTTACACTCTATTTTATTCAAATCATCACTTGAGGAGCACCCTTTTCAACTGAGTACTTCAGTTTTCTGCAACATTATGCTGCAATATTTTCCTTTTCCGTGAAACACTCAATGAGCTCCACCAGACAGACCACTTCCCCTCCCCCACCAACACACACACATCTACACTTCAAGACTTGTGCGTCAAGAAAGGAAAAACGCCGTACAGATCCTTGTGGAGAAGAGCAACAGACATGTTAAGAGAACATAAAGGAAAGCCTTTATTCAGTCTACACACCGAGTTTAAGAAATTAATATGCAAGCCTAACTTCTAGGGTGTGGCTTTGTGTTTTTTCCCCTTTTTGTGCTGTGCAGGATGTCTCCTCGAGCACCCAACAACATATAATTAAATAGGTCAAGGGTCATTCGCTTTACATCACACCACACCAGTGCTGAGCCGCGCACCGCACCGAAATATCAGACCAACCGCCGAGATTAAACCAGCACCACAAAATGAGGAACAGGCTCCGCCGGATGACAGCAGCAGAGGAAAAGGTGAACACCAGCTTCCCGCCCGGCGGGTGGCTGCACCCACAGCCTGCCCCCTCCCCTGCGGAGACCGCACCGAGGCTGGCCATGCCGGCCTGGAGCTAGCAAACGGCCGTGCAACGGGTGTGCAACAGGTCTGTAGCATACAGCGCCTAGCCCCCGTGTGTGTCCCCCCCCGCCCCGGGGCTCCCCCGGCAGCACCGCCACCCCTCCGGCAGCCCGCAGCGCCGGGACCCGGGTGGGCAGCAGCACACTGCACCGGGGGAGGTGGGGGTGCTGGCAGGAGGCGACAGGCGAGGGGGAAGTGTAACTTGTTTACCTACTTGGAAGTAAACTTCGATGTACGGAGCGACCGGCCCCTCCGCCCGCTGCTGATTCAAGCCCTGGCGATGAATGGGATCCCCTCCCCCACCCCTGCTCTGCAAACTCCACACTTGAGCGTGAATACCTCGCATTTCCCACCCCCCCCCCCCCCCCCCCCCCCCCCCCCCCCTCTCTTTTTTTTTTTTTTTTTTTTTTTTTATATTTTTTTTATAATTTTTACTTCTTAAATCTTTTTCTTCCTCACAAAAAA
>WYDI02007104.1:0-14808 GCA_009867235.2 Psittacus erithacus
GCCAGCTTCAATGTGCACTCGAAAAGTGTGCCCAGAAAGCCAACTGTATCCTGGGCTGCATCAAAAGGAGCATGACCAGCAGGTCGAAGGAGGTGATCCGCTTCTCTACTCTGCTCTCGTGAGACCTCACTTGGAGTATTGTGCGCAGTTCTGGTGTCCTCAACATAAAAACAACATAGAACTGTTGGAACAAGTGCAGAGGAGGGCCACGAGGATGATCAGGGGACTAGAACACCTACCGGGTAAGACAGGCTGAGAAAGTTGGGGCTTTTCAGCCTGGAGAAGAGAAGGCTGCGTGGTGACCTCATAGCAGCCTTTTCCAGTATCTGAAGGGGGCTTATAAGGATGCTGGGAAGGGTCTCTTCATCAGGGACTGTAGTGATAGGACAAGGGGTAACGGGTTCGAACTTTAACAGGGGAAGTTCATGTTAGGTATAAGGAAGAAGTTATTTACGGTAAGGGTGGTGAGGCAGTGGAATGGGTTGGCCAAGGAAGTTGTGAATGCTCCATCTGTGGTGGTGATCAAGGCCAGGTTGGACAGAGCCTTGGGTGGCATGGTTTAGTGGGAGGTGTCCCTGCCCATGGCAGCGGAGTTGGAACTAGATGATCTTAAGGTCCTTTCCAACCCTAACTATTCCATGATTCTATGGTTCTAAATCAGGTATTACTAACAGAATTCCAATACCAAAGTTTAATATCATCATCAGTGGCTCCTGAGAGAGAACTGACTGCCTAAAGGCAACTTAATTTTAAACACTGAGACAAGTCAATCAGTATACACCTAAAAATATGCATTGAGGGATGTGGCTTGCATACATTACAGCCTTGTTTTTCTTTCTGACCTGTGAGATACTGAATTCTTTTGTTCACTTGCTCATGAACATAGGCACATGTGTATTTCCTTGTAGTGCATGGTTCAGCTTGTTGCTTGTCACTGGGTAGAGAGAGTTTCTAGGGGAAGGACAAGGCACAGGGAAATAGCCTTTCGCTCAAAATTCTGCCCATCCTGTCCTAGTGTTAAAACATGTCTTTCACCAGGCTATTTATTCAGTGATGGGGGGATGTCGATGAGTTGAAAACGTAAATGTCAGCTCAGCCAATGTACATTGTCTGTGGCCTGGATTAGAAAAATAGTTTGTGCCAAAATACCATAATCATAGAATAGTTTGGGTTGGAAGGTACTTCTAAAGGTCACCTAGTTCTACCCTCCCTACCATGGGCAGGGATGCCTTCCACTAGACTAGGTTGTTCAAAGCCCTGTTGTCCTGATTTTGGCTGTGATAATTTTCTTTCTAGTAGCTGGTGCAGTGCTGTGTTTTGGCTTTAGTCTGAGAACAATGCTGGTAACACACTGATGTTTTAGTTGTTGCTTAGTAGCGCTTTCCTTGATAAAGGGCTTTTCAGTCTCTCATGCTCTGCCTGAAGGAAGGGCGCAAGAAGCCAGGAGGAAGCAGAGACAGGACATCAGACCCAAACTAGCCAAAGGGGTATTCCATACCACAGCACGTCATGCCCAGTATGTAAACTAGGGGGAGTCACCTGGAAGGCCTAGAATGCTGCTCTGGTCAGGATGGGTGTAGGTCGGCAGGTGCTGAGCAATTGTATTGTGTATAGTTGTTGTTGGGGGCTGGTGGGTGGGTTGTTGTTTGGTTGGTTGGTTTCTCTCTCTTTTTGTTATTTCCATTATTATTATTACTAGTAGCTGTAGTAGTAGTAAACAACAAGAATAATATTAGTATTATATCATACCTTATTTTAATTATTAAAGTGTTCTTATCTCAACCCACAGTTTTTTTACCTTTTTTCCAATTCTCCTCCCGATCCTACTGTGGTGGTGGCAAGTGAGTGAGCAGCTGAGTGGTACTTAGCTGCTGGCTGGCCTTAAAGCAGAATACCCATCCGACCTGCCCTTGACTGTTTCCTGGGATATGGCACCTATCAACCCTCTGGGCAACCAGTTACAGTGTTTCACCATCCTCATTGTAAAAAATTTCTTCCGTACATCTAGTCTAAATCTACCCTCTTTCAGATTAAAGCCATTACCCCTAATCCTATTGCAACAGGTCCTGCTGAAATGTTTGTCCCCGTCTTTTTTATAAGCCTCTTTTAAGTACTGAAAGGATGCAGTAAGGTCTCCCCTGAACCTTGTCTTCTCCAGGCTGAACAAGCCCAACTCTCTCAGCCTGTCTTCATAGGAAAGGTGCTCCAGCCCCCTGATCATCTTTGTAGCCTCCTCTGGACCTGCTTCAAGAGATCCACATCCCTCTTTTGCTGGAGGCCCCAGAGCTGAATCACCTCCCTCAACCTGCTGGCCATACTTCTTTCAATGAAGCCCAGATACAGTTGAAACTTAAGGTTTGTGAGCATGTGTTGCTGGCTTATATTCACATGGTATCAGTTCTTGGCCTTCCTCTAGTTCTTACATCTGTGGGATATATGTAGGCCCACTTGTAGCTCTCCCTGAAGAAGCAGAATAGAAGCAGCAGCCCCATCTGAAGTGACCATCAGGTGGGCCATGCCTCTGCTATGAATGAGATTATGGTAATGAGAAGAACTTCTAAGTTAGTGGATGCCCGCCCTGTTTTCTGCCCAAGTTCTTCCATTTCTGAGGCTTCTTTGGCATAGAAATTGAAATTAAAGTTAATACATTGCATCCCATATTTAGGAAATTTAGTTGCTTCTGGGAAAGGCTTTTGTTTCTGATCTTCTCTAAAAAAGGCAAGTTCTATGTGAGACATCTGCTTTATCTACACAATTAGAAGGGAAGATCATGTTCTGTTTTACAAATACATAAGCAGAAAAATATTTCCTTTCAATAGCATACAGCTGATATGGATAAAGAGAACTGAGCATAATAAGGATAATACAAGATCTTTGATTTTGTTTAGTTTTATTGTCCATTTCTTTTTATGTTATCTTTTCTGAATTAACTTAGTGGCCTTTCAGTAGTTTTCTGAACAACATTCTTAAGAAAAAGGGTTTTGCTGGCCAGTTTGCTAATGTAGTGTACTATATTAGCTGAACCAAAGCTCTTTGAATTCTGCTGTCCTAAAAGTGTTATACCTCAACCCTTTTCTTAGTAGTATGTGTATTAAACAGTGCATATATGTACATATAAAGCCATATGCATATGCAGCTTTATAGATCTGTAAAATTTTTCATTTTTTCTTATTTTTATTTTTTAAACTTGTTTTTGACAACAGTGCTTTAAAAGGTATGTTACTGTAGAACTAGACTTGGTTTGCATCTGATTTTATAAGCATCCATGAGTTAAATAGAAAATTTTTTTCTGAGGTTTTTAGATTGATATTGATTTTCAAGACTTGAAATATGAGCCCTTTGTGGTGACATGATTGCAAAAGAAGAAATATTCACAGGAGATGAGAAAAGTTTTCCTATTTTATGATCAGTGAGATAGGTGCTAGATTTGTGTTCATTGACCTTGTTGCTGTCTAGGACCTTTCTTCTCTACACACTCTCATTAATGGCAGCAGAAGTTCAATCAACACAGCATGTGGGCAGCATGTGGATCTAATTACTGCAACAGTATGCATATGTGTGATAATGGGCATTTTCTAGCCAGGAGCTTAACAACAAAGACAATAGGCATAAAAATCCAAAGGTCTCGACAATAACAGGCAAGGACACCTTAGTTATCAGTAACTGCTGTAGCAATTAATCACTGTGAGGATCTTTTGATTCAATCTTTCCTCAGCCAATGTTTTCTGAAGAGATGGAGGGCTTGGTTTCTCATGCATCTGTTGCTTGCCAGCAGTGCCATGGAAAGACTGACCCATGCTCCAGGAAGGTGCTGAGGGGCAGTTCTGGCTCTGCTGCAGCTATCTCCCCTGGGGATGCAGCACTCCTGTCTTTTCAGCAGGCTCTGATTCAGATACCCTTCCTTTCTAGGTTGTAAAGGCAGCTCTGCTGGGGAGGCAGTGAGGTCTCAGGGCATGTTATTCTCCTTTAATGATAACTGCAAAGGGAAGTAGTCCATCTTGCTTCCTTTCTCTGGCTTGAGTTCCTTGAAGTATCTTCCCTATCTGCTTGGAGGTGGCTGAGTCTTCCTTAACAAAGTGGTGGGGAACTGGTATATTTGGAGGATATATTCTCCTTGCTGCTATCTTCATCTCAGAAGATTAAGCTTCAGCTCAGCTTCAACTCAGAAGATCAAGCACAGGCATATATTTTACGGCTTATCATTAGTTATAATGGATAGAAGAAAACGTAGGTTCGTCATAGAGGGCAGTGTTACAGCTTTTGCAGCCATGTCGTCAAAAATATTTCTTTCTTGCATGGAGCCATTTGCAGTCTGTTATACACTGAACAGAGATTTTAAATCTCCTTTTTCCCTTAGTTTCCAGGAAGCAAAACAAGTGCTCTGCTTCAGCAAGTGAATCCACCCATGATTGTGGTGTATATACAGGCAATGTGTGATAATTATACCAACAATGACTGTTTAGGAGTGCTCTGCATGCAGATGCCACATAGGGCATTGAAAATGTATCACATAGTTGTGGGAAACACAATGGGAATCTTTCTGCAAGTGAAATAATTATATTTTAGCCACGTTGGAACCAAACAATCTAGCTAGCTCTAAGTCCTTATTCACATGTAAAAAGATCATTTATGCATTGTAATGCACCCTTGTCCAAATAATTGTTCTGGAATATTGTATGAAAGTTTTTGAACAGCTCTGTAATAGCCATACTGTTGGATGACAGCAGTATCTTTAGTAGTCTGCACAAGTATTTCTAACCATATGCAAATTCATCTTTTATTCCATTGTAATTTGTCACAGTTTTCACCTTCTATATATTTCAAGAGAAATTAACTGTACTTGAAGTGCTTCCCAGGCCCAGTCAGCTCCACTCAGAGGTTAGATGGTCTCATGTTGATGTATGTTAGAAGTAACACTATGTACTGTTCAGGGTCTGTTTATCTGGTGATGAGCAGTGTTGGCTAAGACAACCAGAGGCATCTCTTAAAGATGCCTAATATGCCCATTTGAAATACTTTTGATATGGTACTTCAGTAGAGGTTCTTAAAACTGTTAAACATACAAATCCTCTCATGAACAGTAACAGTGACACATCTCCAGGAATGGAAATACAAGAAAATATCCCTACATACTTGGTCTGTCTTTGTATGGTGTCCCCAGGCATCCTCTGTGATGACTCATTATTTGTCTGATCTACTGTGACTTTTTTTGTTGTCCTAAATGACTGAACAACATTGCTGCTAATGCCTGCACTAACTCAAGTATCTTGAAACAGGAGCATCTTGAAAAATACCCTCCAGTGAAAGCCTGAATGAGGTTGGCCTGTTTAATTTACCAAACAAACAAAAAAAGAGAGACTTGATAGAATGCAGAGTAACTTTGGCATATTAAAGGACTTCATTGTAGTGGAGAAGGGCATAATAATATGCACTCAGGCATGAATGTAAACATATCCCCAACACACACACGAATTTAAAAAAGGAGCATGATTAGTTGCTGGAGTAAACTTACCAGGAAAGAGACGAATTGCCTGTCCCTTGATGTTTACACATTGAGACTGAATGCCTTTCAAGATGATATGTCTAAGGCAGTCATAAATTATGCTTTAGTCTAACTTATGTTACCGGCTTAATATGAGTAAATAAGGTAAATGGGTGAAATAAACCTGTGACATTGAGAATAATTTAATTGATTCTTAAAGCATTAAATATCGGGAAAAATGGAGTGATCTCAAAGTCTCTGACTGAAACATTAACAAAATGAACCAATGTTTGCAAGTGCCATAAGCACTTTTTCAAATGGGCTGCAGATTTTTTAGTAGATACATACCAAGTAATTAATTTTCTCTATTTTGGCCAAGGTATTGTGGAAAAGATAAATTGCGTTTCTGAAGGTAGTGTGGCCATCCCAAAATCAGCTGAATATATGTGCTATAGCACCTTTCACAGGTGCATGTGTATAGTATACAAATGGCAACTATGGTTTGAGTATGACTGCATTTATTGTGAAGCTCAATTTCCTGCTGACTTTTTCAGAAGAATTCAGTTGTGCAGAGATTTACAAAATAGATTTGTAGGACATTCCTTTGTCAAAAAGACATAGCATCTTTCCTTTGGAAAATGTCCTTCTAGAACCTAATAGAAAGTATTTTCAAATGGTAACAGTATTCTAGGCAGAAATCCAGAGCACTGTGTTTGCTGCTTGAAAATGCAATTTAGGAGTCATAATATATTCCCTAATTAAAAATATCATCTCCAGTAGTGATTTTATTATTCATTTATTATCTGGACCATTGAACTAATCTGCAGAAAAGCGGCATTTTCAGGGGCACAAGTGAAAAGATTCCCTTTCTGTTTCTACAATCGAATCATTTGCTTTCCATTAAAAGGGACAATATTTTTTTGTTTGTTTGAAAAATAAGGACTTACTATACTTTGCTGTACAGTTATTGTTAGACTTTATCTAAATGCAGGTTATATTTCTTGTCTGAAGGGATCTACAGGATTGCTTTTAAGACCTTTTGGTAAAGGGGTAATACTTAATAAAGGTAAATAAATAGGAGTTTGAGAGCCAAAATACATATAATGTGTGAAATCTTAGGATTTTTAACTGTAAGAGTAAGGCTAATTTTCAATAATTTGAAATAAATTGGAGTACATAAAAATCAGAAGCAATTTTTTCTAGTCATTTTCTGTTGCACCAAGCCTACAAGTATAAACTTTTGGTTCACGTGTATTACAAGTTTTGTCCCTGCCAGTGACAAGCTGAATCAAATTGTTACAGATTCAGGCTGTAGAGATTTGGCTCCGAAGCTCAAACGGTAGTAGTAGACCCAGATGGGGTTTGCAGGTCCCCAGTTCAATCCCTGTAGATGGCCCAAAGGCATAAATTGGCATATTCTTCTACATAGCAGAATATACTGATGAATAGTGTAACATAGTGTAGTATAGTATAGAATACATAGTGTACAAAATCAATTACATACTTTCCAAAAATTTGAAAACTTTTTCAATTGAATTAGATGGTTTGATGTAAGATGTTGGGCTATTCCTTCCTAAAACACAAATACTGCTGCTTTTCCTCTCCTGAACATTCAGACACTAACTCTATTTAAGGCACTAATTATATTTCATTAACACCAAGTTACAAAGATGAAGGTTTATTTATTCTTAATTTAAGAGACCTGCTTTACATTTTCCAGAAAAAAGCACCATTTATCCAGATCATGTTTTCTGAATTTTCATGGGTTTTTCACTGCACATCTTTTAACTAAAACTTCTCTATCTGCTCTCCAAAACCCTGAAATCAAGAACTCAAGAATCTCTATGTAGAGCAGAAATGCAGTCCATTTTCAGCTTCTTAATAAATTGGATTATGGTAAAAGACAGAGATTTAGGACAAATAATTTGGAAAGCTAAAGTCTGAACCCTCAAAATGAGGAATGCTGCTAAATATAATTATTTTTATAATATAACCAAATTTATAATGATGTTTATGCAGCCAAGTTCTAATTTTTATTCTAGTCGAGCTAAAATCAATGCAAGTTCCAAACTTTTTCTTCCAGACTAATTGTTTGGCTCATGGCAAGACTGTATTCAACAAATGTAGCGTAAAATGTAAGGATTATGTAGACAAAGCTCAAAGGTAAACTTAGCGTTCCACTCTGTTGACAAAACTTGCTTATTTGTCTTAAAATTCTGAGCTGTTACACTTGAATAAGTCTCTTTTACACAGCAGAATATATCTGGAGTATTACACAGCATTTCTAAATTTTCTATCAAACACAACATGGAAATTATATTGCTCTTTTGTTTGCTGAGTGCTGTCTCACAAAGAAGATACAGAGAGAAGATAGCCTGAAGCCCAGGATATCGTCATGGCCTATGAATGCTGTGGTTTTTCTCAGTGTGAGTTTGCTAATTCACATATTAATTGGTGTTCACATATCATCACTTTGTCATTAAGAATCCAGTTACTGCATTCAAGCACAGTGTTAGGAGGACTATTTCACCATATTTTCTGTTGGCATGGAGTACTTTTCTATGTAAAGAAAAAGTAAGACCATACAATACTGAAGGGGAAATACCAGTTATAAATGGCTATAAATATACATATGTGCAATTTTTTTTTTTATAGTTCATGTGCTAATAAAATTAAATTTGAAACTTCTGTACCTATCTCTTAATTCCATTACTAAGTACAACTTTACCTTCAGAGAAAGCCAGATTAAGGCATTCATTGCTGTCTAACACTAGGTCATGACCAGCAATTTTTTTCCTTCATGCTAAAGTAACTTAATCCATTAATCGTCATGCAAAATGTAAATGTTTATATTAGACAATTAAAACATGGTTTTGTTGTGCTCTTGTTCTCCTTTTCAATATACACCTGATTTATTATTCAGCAAATTTTGTCTTTCCTATTTTCTCTTTCAGCATTGTAACTGCTGCTTGAAAATCCAGATGTATGTTCTAGGTGATACTAGGGAAAACCATGTTTTCTTCTGGCTGTAAATTTTAAGCAAGTGTTTATTACATTCAAATCTGAACTTCTATCTATTTTTGATTTTTTAAATTATATAGGTAAATGTTATTGACTGAAGGTTTAATCTTAATACTTTATCAGCCAAAATATGCAAAATAATTGCAACAGTACCTGCATTAGCACCCCAGAATGCAGAATTGTGGTGGAAACTAATACCTTGATGTGGTGATATGAAAAATTCTTGTATGATACTTATTAAACCAAAGAAAGCCAGGGAGAATCATCCCAGAATGGTGTAAGATGACATGTTCTTTTATATAAAGTGAAAAGGGTGGGGGCATATCTGCAAGTACTTTGGAGGAGAGTTTTAAGATCTAAAACAATCTCATTAATTGGTGATTTGGTCTCAAAAGCAGGATGCAGTTCAAGCAGGACAAATGCAAATTACTGTGCTTCAGTAAGAATAATCAGTTGAGCAATGAAAGAAATTGGCTAGCTAGGCAAAAGTTGCAGAAAAAATATATGGAGATGTTTTATTGAAAGGAGCACCAGTTGCCAAATTCATATTGTTGTGAGGGGAGAAAAAAAAAAGAAAAAGAAAAAAATACCAAACATCTGGTATTCTGGTTTGGTTATTACATGTCAAACAAAATACTGTCCAGCTGAAGAGACTGTAAAGAAGAGCGTGGAGAGTGATCAGAGGTCTGGAAAACATGACCTGAGGAAGAAGGAAACAATCTGTTTCCAGCATCCAGTGACAAGAAGGAATGAGGTAATGTTGCAACAGGGGATTTGTAGACATTAAGAAATATTTTCTAAGTAAGTTCTAGGGTAGACTGTAGGCAGATGTTGTGGGGTATTCATCACTGGAATTTTTTTACTACTGGCTTACACAAAGGCCTCTGAGGATGGTTTTGGTGCAGTTCACACTGACTTAAGAGGAAGAAATAGATATAGATCTTATGAGATACTTTCAATTCTACTGTACAGTTAGCACATATGTGAGTATTCTAGCATGGAATTACATAAAAGAAGGAGCAATCTTATAAAAGAAGCAAGCAAATACTATTAGTTAAAAATATTTACATGTTTTTTGTTTTAACTTTTTATTTTTTAATTATGACCCTCCTTGAATAACTTCACTGTACTTTTCATACTATGTAATTCAGCTTATGCTTTGCCCGTTAAACCATCATCAAGTGTCACACAGGTTTTTCCTACACAGCTCCTTCTCTGTGACAGGTACTGTCCATAAAGATCTATATAGGCATTACTTCACCTTCCCCTATTTTTCTCCTTAAAAATTAAGATGGTTCTGAAGCTTACTCGGTCTACAGTAAGCTACACCCTTGGATTGTTGTAAGAAAAAATGTTATTTTGTGGTTTCCATGGGGAGAACCCTTCCCCGCTTCCCTTTCCACATTTATTACTTTGCAGCACAACAATATGTCTTTAGATGTATGAAGAATCTGAGAAATCTCTCAAAATACTGTCTCCAGGCCAAATGCCAATGTTTCAGCAGGAATGCCCACTGCTTTTATCAATATTGCTATAAAATCCAAGTCTCAGCTCACTTGAGTTTGTTTCTGTCAGCTGATTTATGTTTCCAGTCAAAATGTATTGAAAGCAGAAAATGGAGCTGAACGGCCTTCAAAAAGAGTCGACTACAAATTGAAACTCTGAACATGGGAAAATATTTCTAATCTTGCAGTTTCTTTCAGACTATATTACTTCAGCATTTTACTCTTCCTTGATCATGCTTTCAACATTCTTTGATTTTTTGCCACTTTAGAAAGAATTCTGTTTCTTTGGCAAGATTACCTTGGGAAATTACATGTCCACATGCTGTACTGTAATGTACTTAATTGGTGCTTAGATCTAAGATTGCCTATAATTTACGATTGTGAAAATTCTAGCGAAATGAGACAAATGAATTTCTGTTCCTCAACCTCTCAGATCCAGCACTGACATCTAAAGCAATCCTTTACAGTTCTTTATTTTACTGTGTTCTCCCAAGGTCATTGCACCTCTTCTATCCTTATGCTATAACGCTACGCTTCTGAAACCAGAATTGCAGGCCAGTCCTATGTCTGCCATTCAATGAACACCCACCTCACATTTCCCCTATTTTCTAAATCCTCTCTGTCCCCAGGTGCTCAGGCAGGAAAGGAGGTCCTAGAACTAAGTCCTTGTAACTTGCTTCCACATGTCAGCATCTCTAATGCTTGCTTGTCGCTGCATATATTGGTCTAGATACAGTTTTTTCCACACAGCTGTGATAAATCCCTAGGCAGAGAAATATTCTTGTCCAGTAAGCCTATAGAGTTTCAGAAACACATTTCTGGGGGGAAAAGAAAAAAGTAGGAGTAACGAAAAAGAGTAATGAAAAAAAATGGATCATGATTTGCTGATGCAGAGTAGCACTTCTGTGTTATATCACACTGTTTTGCTGTCTTTAGCAGGAAGCCAAGTATGTTTTGCTTCCTGAGGTAGTGGGAGTATGGTATCAAGGAAAGAAAAGGAGAGGAACTTTTTATAATAGAGTTCCTCTTTTATGGAAGTCATGAATAAAAAACACTCCACAAGACTGAATTTCTCATTCATGGCCCCTGTTC
Organism: Psittacus erithacus; assembly: GCA_009867235.2. Lineage (NCBI taxonomy): Eukaryota > Metazoa > Chordata > Aves > Psittaciformes > Psittacidae > Psittacus > Psittacus erithacus. Next base: position 11,101 of record WYDI02007104.1, read on the forward strand.
CCTCATAAAAAGTGGATAATTATAAGTGAGGAAGTCAGAAGACCTGGTGCTATAAGTACCATTGCTGTGAGTCATGAGCCTGGAAGAAATTTCTTTATGGCAACTTGATATATCTCACTCTATCCATGAGGCTATTCATTACACAGCAGTAATCAGCATCACACTGGGTCAGTTTTGTTCTATATATATTCTTCTCTAGTGCAGAAGAAGATGATGTCAGTGTGGAGAAGCCTTTCTTTGACTTTGGAGACTGCTTTAACTGGTGATAACTATCAATATCATATATTGATATGTCCTTTTCAGACATGCAGAAATAGTGAGAGATTGAAGAATGTCTGTGATAGAGCACCAAGGTTGACTTACTTACCAAGAAGTTCTTTCTTTAAACGAGAGCTGATCAGCAGGCCCATTATCACAAACAATCTGCCCCCTTTGGTTACTTAACTGTAATTTGCTAGGTGATTAAAAATTTGATCATCTGCTAGAAACTGATTTGTTTGTTTTTTGTTGCGTTTGGTTTTTTTTAATTTTTGGAGCATACTGGCATATTTCTTTCCACAGTCTCAGATATTAAACTAGACTTTTGTGGCATGTATCCAAGTTAAAAAATTACCAATTCCTAGCTCATGAGAAATATTTTTCTCCTCTACTGGAGAAGGACCAACAGTTTTTCAATTTGTAATCTCCTTAGATGTTTTGGGCTGTCCATAATTTTATCTCCAAAGCATCACCCTGGCTTCTGGTCCCATGTATTGGGTTAATGTGGCAAGGTTTTGGTAGCAGGGAAGCTACAGGGATGGCTTCGAAGCTGTTAGAAGCTTCCCCTATGTCCAATAGTGCCAATGCCATTGACTCTGCAACGGAGCCACTGCTGACAAAGACCGAGCCTATCAGCGATGGTTGTAGCACCTCTGCGATAACATATTTAAGAATGTGAAACAGTTACTGTGCAGGAGCAATTGCAGCCAGAGAAAGGAGTGAGAATAGGTGTGGCAGAAGCAGCTCTACAGGTCCCAAGGTCAGTGCCTAAGGAGAGGGAGGAGGTGCTCCAGGCGCCAGCAGTGAAGTCCCCCCATGATACAGACCATGGTGAGGCAGGCTGTCCCCCTGCAGCCCATGGAGGTCAATGGTGGAGGAGAAATCCACATGCAGCCCATAGAGGACCCCACACTGGAGCAGGGAGATGCTCAAAGGAAGCTGTGACTCCATGGGCAAGCCCGTGCTGGAGCAGGCTCTGGGCAGAACCTATATCCTTGTGAAGAGGAGCAGGTTTGCTGGCAGGACTTGTGACCTCACATGGGGGCCCGGACTGGAGCAGCCTGTTCTTGAAGGGCTTCACCCTGTGGAAGGGGCCCATGCTGGAGCAGTTCATTAAGAACTGAAGCCCATGGAAAGGACTCATGTTAGAGAAGTTTGTGGGGGATTGCCTCTTATGGGAGAAACTCCCCAATGGAACAGTGGAAGAGTGTGAGGAGGCCTCCACTATGGAGGAAAGAGCTGCAGAGACAGAATTTGATGAGCGGGCTGCAATCCCCATTCCCCATTGTCCCCCTCTGCCACAGAGAGGGGAGGAAGTAGAGAATTTGGCAGTGAAGTCAAGTCCTGGAAGAAGGGAGGGGTGTGGAGGAAGGTGTTTCAAGGTTCAGTTTTTGTTTCTCATTACACTACTCTGATCTGACTTGCAAGAAATTACACTGATTTTCCTAACCGAGTTTGTTTTACCATGATGGTAGTTGATGGATGATCTCTCTCTGTCCTTACCTTGACCCACGAGCCTTTCGTTATATATTCTCTTCCCTGTCCAGCTGAGGAGGACAGTGATAGAGCAGCTTTGGTGGGCACCTGGTGTACAGCCAAGGTCAACCCACCACACCTGAAAACCATGAATTTCTTGCGTTTGATGGAGGTTTTAGTACTGATTCTACAGTACTAATCAATAGAACACTCAAAAAAAAAGCAAGATCCCTTCTTTCACTCTGTTCAATCTTTATAATTCAGTTGTAGGTTAGAAAATAACAGAATTTTCCAAGATATAATTTTGGTACAAATTTTATGGAAAAAAATTGAAAATCAGAGTGTTTGATAAACTTGTTCTTTCTGGCTAGATTCTGGAAAAAATGAATCAAAGCAAACCAAATTCTAGAGTGCTAATGTGGATTGCATTCTTCCACTGAAGATTTTTAAACACAAGTGTGATTTCTCACATGCAACACACACATTTCTCATGATGCTGTTATGTCAGTGTTTGAAATTATTCTCACAATTCAAATTTCTGTGTTTCTTATTGATTGTTTTAATGTAATTCTATAGCAGTAGACAAATGACAGTGAAAAAGTATTTTAAAAATGACACACCTTGCTTCTCTTGCTATTTTCTGTGTTGCGCAGTTCCCCCATTTTTGGACTCTAGGAAGATCATTGAGAAAGAAAGAGAAGAGCCACATTTTTGAAGCTCTTTGTATGAGAATATATGCTTTTTTTTTGTTAAGGCAGGTCTTGACTGACATTCACTGTTGGCTTCTTGATATATCTGGAGCATCAGAAACTCCAAACAACCAGGCAGCTGCAGGGCAGGCACACTTGAGCAACTGTGAACAGTTTGACTTCCTTGTCAAACAGTTCATTGACTATATAAGTCAAGAAATCCAGTGGGATATATGGCTGAATAACCACAGAGGCAAAACTTTGTAGAAGTGTTAAAGTGCAAAAGTAACATTTATTGGGGTAAATGCAAAAAGACAGTAGACTGTAAAATGAAAATAACTTCCAAAGATGAAATAGCTTCCAGGGATAAAATAACTTCTAGTGGTTACACATTACAGTTGAAGAAATTTCTTTTGCTTAACTTATAAACAATAGATTTTAGCTTTTGATTAGTTGTATAGTCAAATATTAATTCACCTAATGGATAATTTATATGAAAAATGAAGAAGAAAAGAGATAAAACTAAATAATTTGGAGTATGTACATAATATGTTTCTTGTCAAGAGATAAAAAAGCTGGTTTTCCTGCCATTGGAAATCGAGTATTATCTTTTAAAAAAGAAAAATTTAGCTCAATTAGCAAAGAAAAAATTTTGCAATAAATAAGTTGACTCAACTAACTTGTTCTAGTTTAGATTCTTTAATGATAACATAGAATTAGGAATCTGCAGAACAGCATGAATTCTTTAGTATCCATCTTTCTGCACTTAGCATATAGTAAATGGCCACTTAATAAAAAATTGTCTACTCTCTTGTTCTTTAAAGAAGGTGCTTTTTGTTCATCAGCTTATTTTAAGCCTGTAAATGTACTTGCAAAATTACAAGAATTACATTGCTTTGGATTTGGCAATTGACTTCAATTATTATTCTTGTTACAATTTTCAATATAGAATATAATCTGTTAATATCGTCTGCCTAATGTTACCGAAAGCTTGACTGTACTTTTTTTCAGTTTGTTCAGTTACTGGTAAGACGTTTCATTATGGTGTCTTTTGTTAGATTCAGAACAGAAAATGACTGACATTAAATAGCAGAAGGTTTTTATAAAAGATGTTAAGAATTTGTGCTTCTGTTTTTGAAAGTAATTGAGTCAAAAAGTACTCAAAATAGTTGTTGAATGCTCACTTAGAGTTAAAAATTCTGACTACATGTCCTGGGTTCAGCAGTAGCAGTCATTTTTCTCCTTAGTAGCTGGTGCAGTGCTGTGGTTTTGATTTTTGGTCTGG
>WYDI02007105.1:0-22989 GCA_009867235.2 Psittacus erithacus
GGACAGAGCCTTGGGTGACATGGTTTAGTGTGAGGTGTCCCTGCCCATGGCAAGGGGGTTGGAACTAGATGATCTTAGGGTGGTTTCCAATCCTAACTATTCTATGGTTCTATGATTCTATGATATTTATAGACAGTGATTGCTCCCTACACATCTGCTTCTGTTAGCCCCTCCTGTAATGCTTACTCTGACAGTTTTCAACTTTTGGTCCGTATCTTATTCTCTTGATTTTGGTCTAACATTACGTTCACTTGATCTGCTTGAGTCAGAGGATGAATCTCTGGTAAAGCGGTAAATCTCATATTTGCTCCCATCTGCTCTCTCCTACACCTGGAGGTTGCTTTGTTTCTGGGTTTATGTCAGTCTCATGTACTGCTTCATTGCTCTTTCTTAGGCTCCACCTCTTTGCTATCTCAATCACAGCTTCCTCTCCTCTGTTGCAACTGAATTCCCTAATCTTCTCTTTTGCCATTCCATCATCAGCTTGCTTTTTCACATCCTTTGCTTTACAGGAGATTCATTTCTCAACTGATTCTTCTGTACCAGTGAGTCTTTTTTATTTTTGTTTTGCAACTGCATCCTTTTTCCTCTCTTCAGGTTCTCTTCCTAGATCCCAGCCTTAAAGGATGAAAATCCCCAGACCTCCTCCTCCTACAAATTACTGCATAAACCACTCTTGCTTGTTGTTTGTTTTGGGCAGGCAGAGCATTGCTTGCAAGAATAGCTTTTCCTTCAGTGCTGTCTGTAACAGTCTTTCATAAGAAGCTGAATGTGTGCAGTCGTAGGCAGTAGCTTTGACAGTACATATGAAACCACCAGCAAGTCTTGTATCATCTCCTGGCACATTTGAAGGAAAACAACCCCAGGCATTCATCTACTGCAATGTAAATCATCCCTGCACAACTGAATAAAAACACCCCTATTTTCTGTCTCATCCTACTTCTCAGCCTGCTAAGAAAAGTATACTAAGAAAGCATACTTCTCTCTTTTCACCAATCTCATTTCTGGGTGATGTGAGAAGCCTAGCAGGGAAAACAGAGCAAGATGGTATAGAGCATGGGTGTTCACAGAGTAATCACATGTCTAGGAAATAGACATTGTCCTGCTGCTCTCCAGAATTTTTTGACTTCTTCAGCTTCTACTGTCGTGCCTAAGAACCCCCTTTCAAAAATTCATTCCAAAATATGTTTTAGTTTACTGGGGGCTTCTCAAAAGAAAGTACTGGAAAGTACAAATTTATAGGTTATTACTTAGTTCAAGGAAAACAAAACCAATGTTTTGTTTGATGTTCTCCACAAAAGGAGATGAGGCAGAATAGCAATAAAAATTAATGTTGGGGTTTGAGGTTCAAGGTTCTTCTTTGTTGCTGAAGCAGATAGTTTGTCATGTTCTTGTCTTTATTACATTCACCTCAGAAAGTAGATGGAAGATACAAAATCCTGCAAAGGGGACTGACCTTAGTCCTCTTGGACACAGCTCAGGAGAAATCAAGAAAGTTTGTGACCATAACTCCTAAGGAGAATCCAGTGAGACTGAATCTTGTTTAGGTCCTTGCATTCTCAAAATATGACAGTATCTCAGAACACATGTTTATGCTTTTCTGGGGCAGACTTTCATATCTGACTGTAAAACAATGAAAGGACCAAAGGCACAGGTTTTGGGCCCAGCTGAGTAAGCAGTTCTTGACATTTCTGACACAACTGTGAAGAACATCATATGGAAAACAGCGTGATAACAGATAAACACTCTTCCCTAGCTTCAGGCATTTGGTGGCCCACATGTGAATCATACAGACTAAAAAGACCTTTCCTTTCTGGAGATCAAAATATTTCATACAACTTCTATGTTTTAAAAATGTAAGGCACAATAAATGATCACCTTGATCTTTATGATTGTTCCTCCTTTTTCCACAAAGGTAAGTAAATCACCTGTTTCCCAGACCCAGTCAACAGCATTAACCAATGGGCTGTTAGGCATCAAGCTGCTGAGAGCACAGCAGCATCATTAGTACTTACAAGTAGAGATCACTTCATGTGAAAATGAAGCCAGAGGCCACAGTTTTGCTGTGGTCTCCAGGGGCAAATTATAAAGTGCACATAGCTTGCACTGTGTATTGCATTGCAAGACACTTAGAAGTTGCCAGCAACCTGTCTTCCCTACAGCATGACCAGCCCTACTGAACACAGGCCCCATGACAAACACACTTGCCTAGTGACTCCCGTTTTATATCAGATCTTTCTAAGACAGTGATTTTTGACTGTTGAATGGCTCATGGCACCGTACAAAAAGTATCGCTTGTCTGGATTCACACAGGGTCTAAGGTCAGCCTCCTTACACACTGCAGCTCCTCTCCTATGGGCTACACTGCATCTTTCCTAGACTGGGACATCCCTAATCTAGAGAGTTACAAGGTAGAAATAGGGCAGGGTGATCTATGGATCAACCGTAACACTAATCCATTTGGACTAAGTCTGCTGTCAGATGCTAAGGCTGACAGCATGCTGAATTAGCTTTGATCCATTCAACAGCTTTCTGAAATCTGTGATTTATTTGTGAAGGAAAAAAAATGGCTGTTGAAGATGACTCATGTTTTGTGCGAATAGCCATGGTGGCCATGGGACTAGGATGTGCACAGGCAGTAAGGATTTCTATATTTCCGTAACTATATTCAAGTTAATAGAATCTGTTGCTTACGTTATCTTGTGGTACCAGCATTATTACTGGGTTTGGGATTTTTAACTATTAAAGATTCCTGTCTGTATACACAGTTAACCACAGGATTACCCCTGTCTGGACTGGGCAGATAAGACACACTGACTGAAACTCAGCGGCTGAGATGAAAAATATTGAATCCAAATCCAAGTAGACATGTAGACCTCACAAATACTAAGACTACAGCTTGTGTGCTTACTGTCAGTGTTCTCAGGGAACACAAGGGGTAACAAAGAACTCCTTTCTTCCAAACCCGATTACCTGGGACAAAAGAGACGAACCATGAGTTGCTGTAACACATTTTTCTGTGAATAATAGATTTCAGTTGCTCGACTGTCACTCACTCAGGCACATTAAAACTGCACTGAGCTGAATTTCTCTGCATACCAGACTAGCCAATAACAAATAAACAAAATGCCCCTTCTGTGATTTTCCTCCTCTCGTGTTAGCTTAACAAACAGGTATGGTGAACTGCAGCTGTAACATATTTTGTGGAATTGCTACTTTTTTCTTTGGCGAGAGTTTGTTACATAAACACATGGAAAAATTTGCACCGTGACTTTCCAGTTAAGCACATGTGATAATGTCTGTGCCATGGTTCCTACCAATAGCACTAGAAGAATTTAGGGAATAAGAACAAATCTCTTAGAGGAGACTCCTGCCAGGGACTCGATTCTATATCTCTGGGAAACGCTAAGCATAACCATCCCTAACTCCTACAAAGCCACTAGTAGCAGAATTAACTTCCCATTCATCAGCTGAGTGAGTTATCAAGGGGCAAGACTTGCTCTGTGATTCTTGCTATCTGCTCTCTCACCTTGCAATTCTAAAATCAGCAGTCAGAGAAACAAACGCTGCTGGCAATATAAGTTTGTTGTGTTTTCACGCTCACCTGTCTATCAGCCTACCCCTTAAAACCAGTTTAGAATTAAGACTCCCAAAAGAATAATAAAGTTTCTTGCCTCCCACTAATGCCTTCTTGAATTAGCCTGGCCTAGGAGCTATTTCCAGCAGTCAGATTTAGCCTGACCAGAAGCAGAAGTAGAGGTTATGAGTAAAGATACAACTGTGGTGAGACTTAATTTTTGGAGAGCTCCCAGGAGGATGAATTGTCTTTTTCTCTTTTGACAAAGGGATTGCATAGAAATGAAATCTGAAACAGTCTTGCTGTAAGTTGTGAGCCCTGTCGTGAGTCATTTAATAATTAACTACACAAAGCTCTTAACAGTTCGCAGCTGGAAATAATTCTGATTCAAAAAGGGTAGAGAGAACAATCTGACAGATCTGTATTTTGACATAGGCATGACCTTTCGAGTAAATCTTTATTGTTCCCTGCCACCTAATGGTGTATGTGAGAAATTACAAATCACTAAGACTTCTCAAGTTACGCTACTTCTAATAGACTTTGATATTTAAAGAAAGATCAAGGTTATGGAGAAAAATGTGAATTACTATCATTATTACTATTACTGGCTTTCAGTGGGATCCTAATTCAGTACGTGTCTAATTTAGTTTAAATTCTGGGTGTTAGTGAAGTTGCATTTCTACACTAAATGCCTGTGCTGCCAGTGGGTGCCTCTGAAAACCCGCTACAAGATATTCTGCTCATTCAAATTACACTTATGCAGAATTTTGTCATATACCTACTTGAAACAATTCTTTATATAAAAAGCAGAAAGTATAAATATACAGCATTGCCACAACTTAGTTGCTCTTTTTTTGAATGAGGCACAAAAATGTTGAACTGATCTTAGATTTCCTCAGAGCCATACAAACTGCATGAGTGCTAAGCATTCTTGCTTTGAATGGAAAAAGCCCCAGAATTTGCAGGGACGCTGTAGTGATGAAACCCTTTAGTCATAGCATGTAGAAAGATCCACTCTTTTAATGTTTAAATTAAAAATACATCTACAAATTTTTTTTGTTGTCATGAAGAAAATAATAATAAATACCACAACCAGCTACTTTATTTAAAGATGGCTGCAGGTGGGTGACTGCATTGGGTGCAGACTCAGCACCAACTTAGCAACCGACTTCAGCATTAGAATCTGAACATGATCCAATATGCAAAACGTTTGTGATACAATTAGCTTAGGAAAAAAAATACCTAGATTATCCTCTAACTGCAGAGATGGTCAAACTAAAGAGGTGAGATACATAGAAGGAAAAAGATATGCCATTTGGATTAAATTTAGGAGAGCTGATTGATAGCTGAGTGAGGGGCTTTGATTTTATAAAATTAGTAGCATAGGTGTCCCTGGAGTATGATCTAGTTTTGGGGAGTTTTGATTATTCGCACCTTGAATACAGTTCTTTTTCAATCTTCTCATGTTTGAGAGCAAGGAAATGTGGGCCTGGATACTGCACTGACTGGTGCAATATTGCCTTGCAGGCTGTTCAACAAATGGACAACCACACGTTGAAATTGATGTACTTGTTCACTTGCTGGTAGAGTATTAATCCTGTATGTTTAAATTACAGAAATTACTATTAACATTATGGGGTGAGATTTACTATTTTCATAACTGATTACAGCTGCCACTCTGATCAGCAGCACAATGTCAGTCTGTGGCAAGGCAAATGGAATCTCATACAGTTATTTAAGTCTGTGGAATGTGTTGCTTGGTACGTGGTTATCTCTAGAGCAGCACCTGCCAGCAGCAGGCAGAACAATGTGGAAACCTGCAGGGAACTCATGCGATCCAAAGGTGACGTCTTTAGATCGTATGAACATTACTTAAAGCCAACTAAACTGAACAAAACTGCATCTTCTGATAAAAGATAATGGACAGTGGATTTTCCTTTCTGTCTCCTTTTTTAACACACTTCTACCTGCGCATGTGGTAAGGTTTACATTTTATTATTAACTCATGTTAACTAGTGTTATTGGTCTGAATAAAAACCCCAGATAGTACTCTAATAAAAATAATAGAAGCAAGAATACAGAATTATGCTTTAGACTTAGGTACAGAAGACAAAATGCTTCGTAAAGGTGGCTCAGTTAAACAGAGGTGTGAACTTCACTGTGCTCTAGGGGAATGACTAACTATGGCAAAACAGCAAGGCTTCGGCTCAGTGGGTTCCTGGCACTTATTGATCCATCATACTTTTTTATTCTCCCTTTTTTAACTTCTAATGAACATGACTATACTATAAGCTGGCCAGTATACTGTAGTATATTTCCAAAACATCAGAGAGGCATTCCAGCATGTTTTGTATATGATCTGTTGGATGGATATGATTTATCACAAGAATTCTAAATATGGGACTTCTGTGCATTTGCTTTTTGACTACTGTTTATAACGTCAGTTGTAAATATATATACATATATATGTATCTGTGAAGAATTCATCTTGCTGCTCATTTCTGAATCTGAGATTCTTTGGCACACTTTCCTAATCAATCAAATGGCAGTTCTTGCTTTTTAATGAACAACAAGAGATATTTTAGAATGGGAGGTGTTAATATGATTATTTCAGCATGATTTCACCCAGTAGTTTTGGTATCAAGATCATAATTTTGTTCGAGCTGCAGTACTTCTTCTACAAAGAAATCTAGCTACTATTTGAAGAACAGAAGGGAAGAGAATCCAGCATGTTCTCAGACAAATTGTTCCTACATTTAATTATTCTCAAGATAGCAAATGTGGTCCTTATTCCATGTACAAACAGGATTTCATTATGGCTTTTTTTTTTTTTTGGTGTTGGAATTACGAGCTGTCAACTATTAGAAAGCATTTCCCTGTACAGGTATTTCTACACTGACTCACAGTCTAGAATATGCTCTATGGTTTCAAAGCAATTAAAAGTGATTGAATTAAACAGTGGAGAGTGGGATTCTCTTCCTGTAATTATGAAACACCAAAATGCCTTATAAAAAACAGCTTAATAATGTCTCTGTGGATAGACACCGTGGTTTCTAGCACTGCTTCACTTAATGTTAGGAATTACTCATATCATTTAAAAATAGGATTGTCTTTAACTCAAATGTGATCATTCTGGTGAAGTGTTTAAAAATCTAACAAGCAACTGGGGATGACAGCCACAGTTACTATTCTAGACTGACAGGGAAGCACCGTGGGTGATATGGCAGAAGTAAGTGAATGATTTCTGGTGCTATGTGCAAATGAGTATAAAATCACTCTATTAAAGCTCCTTTTCCTTTTTTAATCCTGCTCTCTGTCAGACTACATCTTGGATGGCTCCAGATACAGTGTCCCTTGGCTGGACTGCTTTTTATCAACAATATCTAAAATAATAATTTATCTGCTAAACTGCAAAACGGTCCCAGGCATTTATGCTACCTAAATGAAACCATTCACTTATAAGTCCCTTTGCTCAACACTACTGCTGCTCTGCTTTTGTTCAGTTTATCTTGTTCCTAGGGGTATGACTATCCTTTCCGTTAACATGTCTAATCTGCACAGGACTGACAATAAAAACAGCCAGGCCAAAAGCTGCATTTCCTTATTTCCATAGTATACTTTAGAAAACAGTTCCTCAGTTATACATACCCAAGAAAGAGATGACAGTCTCTAACTAGCAAAATAACCTATTTGCATGAGTGAGGAAGTAGCGACAGGGGAGAAAACAGATCCAAATTACTGATAAATGACAGAAAAAGAAGGATGAAGCAGTTCATAATTAGGGTAGGAGGACAACAAAAGACAGCAAACAAAGCAAGAAAACAGCTGCAGTGCCAAGACACAATATTATGACAGAAGTGCTTACTAGGAGGTCCTCTAAGAGGGGATGAATCAGCTAATCGACTGTTTGCGTGGAGAACGTTACAGAATTCCTTCAATAAAACACAGAGCGGTGAGGAAAACTTACAGCAGCACTACAGCATGACAGAATTGACAAGGAAGCAACAGTGAAACTACACTTGAAGAAATGCAACAGAAATCACTTGGATGCCTTCTCATCTACAGAGATGGAATTTAAATAGAACAACACCTACTGGGAAACGTGGCAAGCTCAAAAGCAGTCTAAGGTTCAGTTGCAAGCTATGTCCAGAATTTGAGAGATTTTGGAGTAGAACAGTAGGCATGGAGCCATATGATCATGTCAGAGTCCAATACTTGCAATTTGCTCCCAGTTAGATTCATGTCAATCAGAGGTAACAGCATGGACTTCAAGGGAGTTACATCTGATTAATGCTGGCATAAACTTGTTAGTAGGGCCTGCAATCATCACTAAATCCTCATTAATTGCTTTGCGTGATTATTCAGAAATAATAGTAATGACTTCCAGAGTTTTTTAATGATTGTCAGCAACACTAAGGATGTGCGTAACGACTAATACACACAGATGGGGAATGTAGCTGATTTCAGCTCTCCAAAGTCTGGTGTATAGATTTAACAGAAGTGGCTCTAAGTGACTGAACAATTTCCAAATGAGAAAACTGTCTTCAAAATGTAATTGAAGTTGCTGGAATACCATAACATATACCAGGAACAACATGGATATAATTATGACCCCATCAGAGCTGGAAAGACATGAATGCTAGGACTCATCTTCATTAACATACTAGTCAGCCAAAATACATCTGGATAAACCTTTTTGATTGCCCATTTGTCCTGGGTTCCCTTTTTAGTGTCAGTGCAAACTCCTAAGGCCATGTGGACAAACTACTTATCCTACTCAAAAGGCAATAATAATTTATGCGGCAAGTCTCATCTCCAGACACTTTTTCTCTTTCACCTAGGTTTGAATAGCAACTGAATGGGTGTTACTGAAGGTATTTCTTCTTTCCACCTTGCCACCATGAATGCCATAATGTCTTCTGTAAGATACTGGGCTCCACAACTTTTCTTTTGCTTTTCAAGTTTCATGTATCACTAGATGTAGGAGACAGCAGTCACTGAATGAGGACAGCAAGGAGAATCCCTTTTCTGCCCATGTTGAAAACTGAAACATCTCCTGGAATATCTGACCAAGGTTATGTCCACATTTTATAAATAATACAGCATGACACAACTAACTGTACATAAACCAAATATATTGCATAGTTTACAGTTGGAGTTTAGCAATACTCTTCTTTCATCGGAGAAGCTGGTTTTCTATTGCTTGTATTAAAATTCTAATCTCCTTTAGATAGTCATCAGTATTTTGCTTCCATGGAATATATTGAGGCATGTCAGAAGAACTTGTTTGATCCTATCATCTTGGGTGCTTTGTCAGCAGTCTCTAAGGATAAAGGGCATAATAAAGAGCAAGTTACTGGTCTTCCCAGCTAGTAGTAAGATAAAGGCTTTTATTTTGCATAAATCCCAATAATTAATAAATTAAACATGAAAAAACTTCTGTTTTTTTTTTCCACACAATTCATAATGAAACAATAGTCTTCCCTGACATGGTCCTGTGGTCATTAAGAGGGATATTCCATAATGGCTTGGAAGTCAGGCAGTAAAAAGAATATCAAATCATAATAGTGATATGTATTTCATACTATATCTGAAATCTCATATTCCAGTGTTTAAAACAAGGCCTTTTCCAGACTGGGTTACACATGGATGCCCTCACTTGAAAGAGGTGATGCCATATGTATGTTATTCTAGTTTCTGGTCTTTTTCTCTGAGGCAAAGTTTTGGAATTAGGGTTCTTGGAGCAGGGTAAAAATGCTATCCGGTATGGCCAGTCTTAAAGATAATATCAAGACAGACAAGAACTGAAAGGGGATTGTCACAATGTGTTGGAGGCTGCATGAAAGGTGCTGATGGAGAAGCATGTGTATGGACAAGATGTGAAGCACTGGTAAAAGGGGAAGGATTGATGTAGAGGTACCTTTCAATACAGGCAACTGAAAGGTGTCAGTGGTGGACATACGGAGGAAGAAAGGCTGCAAAGGCAGAGCAAGAACATTCACCTGGGCAATGGAAGAATCTGGGGAAGGAGTGTGAGGTCGTCACTTTGCTAAGAACGTTAGAAAGTTTTATAAAACCTTACAAGGAAAACATGTACATATGAAACTGTCATTTTAAATGCTTAAATATATGTGCGTATATATATATATATATAATTAAGGTAAGAGCAAGAGTGGGGAAAAAACACCACAACCTTGGACAAGATGAATAACTAAATATGAGGCAGAGGCTGGAGTGCAGTTGAGAGGGCGTTTAATAGATTGAACAGGTTTCTCTACAGGTCTATCATTTTTTGTCCTTCCAGGCCATCTGCTGGGGTACAATTTGAGGATTTCAGGCACTTGTTCAGTATTTCTCTCTGCAGGGATAGCAATATGAAAATCCCAGTGGAAGAAAATCATGTTTAAGGGAAAAGGTGAAGCCTTTTGTGTCACCCACGCTTGTGACAGTACTGAGAGGCGATGCCCAGTTTCGCACTGCCCGATGCGCCCAGTGCCTGTCACACCGCTACCTGCAGCACCACCGGGCGGAGAAAAGCATCCGCTACCGGGCTCTGCGCATACTGCGGGGTCGCCCTAGAAGGATACACTGCCCCTCACACAGATGGCAACGGCAACGGCAACGGCAACGGCAACGGCAACGGCAACGGCAACGGCAACGGCAACGGCAACGGCAACGGCAACGGCACTACACGCGCATCACTCCCCACGCGCCGCAGCCGCGCGCCCAGCACACAGCGTCGTCGTCGTCCTCCTCACCCCCCCACCGCTCTGCTCCGCGGCGCACCTCCCGCGCAGGCGCGCTCAACCCTTCCCCTCCACCCACCGCAGGGAGGCTTCTTATTGGCCCATCCTCCACCAGTCGCTGGCCAATGAGAAGGCTCGCTCAGGACCCCGCCTCTGTACAACGCGCGCGGCCGCGGCGGCCCCTGACAACGGTGGCGATGGCGGCGGCGGGGCTGGCGCTTGCGTTGCGAGGGGCGCTCCCCTCAGGGGCGGCGGCCGTGAGGGTGCGCTGCCGCAGCGGGCTCTGGAGCCGCCTGCCCCCGCCCGCGCCCCGCCGGTCCGCGGCGCACTTCTCTTTCCAGCCGGACCCGGCGCCCACCGAATACGGTGAGAGCGGGGCTGGGCCGGGGTCCGCCCCAAGGGCCGGGCTCGCACCCGCTCAGAGCGCTGCCGAGTCCGTCCCACCGCCGTCTTCTCGGGGAGGTGCCCGGCCGGGGTGTGGCAGAGGGGAGGGAGAAGGGTGGGCGCTTCCTGCCTCCGTCCCCTCGGGCGGCACTGCACCAGCCGGGAGCGGGATTGTCACAGTGGGGTACGTGTCAGCCCCAACGCTGGGGGCGAGACCCCGTGCGTTGGCGGCCTTGGCCTGAGTGTGTGTCCTTCGTTGTGTCTGCGGCTTTTCTACCTGCGGGTTTCGAGTGAAAAGAACTGCTTTGTGGTGGGAGGGCCCCGGAGTACGTCTGGCGAGGGTGCTCCAGGCCTCTTCGGGGCCTCATGGCCCTTATGGAATGTTTTTGGGCAGTCAGTGCAATAGTTGCAATAAGCCTACCCATCATGAGCTCAGACTGCAAGCACCTTCCTTGCCCCTCTTCTGTTTCAGTGGTGAAGCTTCTAGTAGTAACTTAATGACTTAATCCCTCACAGTGTTTTATTGCATGGTTAAGTTATCAGTGCAGTGATAAACTTGTCATTAAAAAAGACCGCTGTGTAGTGAAAACTTCGAGGCAATTGCCATGATCACACGGCTGGTAGTAAACACAGATCAGTTGGAAACAACCAGCTCAGGATGAAAGTTGGTGGTTTTGTGTCTGAGATACAACCCTGAAAATTAGTTATGCTGAGTTCTGGAAGAAGCCTGCCAGCTGCGGAATAGCTGTTTCTCTCACATGAACCACACTGTCTTCTAGACAGGTGCTACTTGACTGAATGCCTTTGGTGTTCCAGCTTGGTCATTAGGTCTGAGAAAACTCTTGTCAATTTCTGTTAGTCACTGGGGGCTGGAGGCACCCAAGGTGTCAAGGAGTAAAGGAGTGTCCTGCAGGTGCCCACTTGAGATCATAGTGAAGAAGCTCTAGTGGGTCAGGCCAGTTTTGTTGCCATATATCAACAGAAAACTATTTCCTTCCTTTGAAATTCTGTGAAAAACAGTGACAGTGAAATAAAGTTAAGCCACTAATCATCCTGATTTGCTAAGATAATGTTTCTCCAACTCCATAGTTCAAATCTGAAGGACACAATTAGTTTCTCCTTTCCCAGGAGGCCTTAATTATAAGGAAGAACAGCAGATCAGGACAGTCAGTGTGAAGACTTTCTGACAGTTGCTTAAGCATTTATTTATAACAAATACTGGAAGGTTCGTATATTGTGGAAAAGATAACCTAAATACTGATGTGGATAACTTGGAAAAAAAGAGAAACAACTGCTGTTCCCCAGCTTTCTGTCCCTTGAATTTGTAAATGTTGTTATTTGTAGCTTTCATATAATTTGAACAGTTTCCCATAACATGCTATTTTTTACAGTTTCCCCTTCTTAAAGGGCAGTGTAAAGTGTAACAGGTGAAGCTACCAAGTACAGAAACATATAGGAATGCAGCAGGAATGCTGTGGTGTGGCATGGCATAAGTCTTTAAGAAAGTTTGCTAATGTTAATTAGCAATATACGAAGAAGGAAAGCTTGAGAGATAATGTCACTACTAGGAACAGAATATTGTTTGCCTTTCTGATTTCTAACACCTGTTCTCATGTTTGTCTGGGATCATCATCTAACTGTTATTTGTTTTTTGTGTAGGGGTTCTTTTTTAATGTTTGCTTGTTTGTTTGGGATTTTTTTTTTAAGTGCTGTGTGTGCTGGTAGGTAGTATTCTCCTGGTCTGTGGCTTCTAGTCATGGCTTAGCTCTTTAACTGGCAAAAAGCTTCTATCTACCAAATGTCAGCCAGGCAATTTCTTACTCACCTAGTTTCTGATAAGGCATTATTTTATTTCCTTTGAGAATCTGAATTGGGCACAGCAGTGGGGACTGGGCTATTGTTTTGTTCCATCTTTGTATTCAGGCCTGTTTGTTTTTTCTTGCAGTGCTTGAGTGGAGAAGGGCATTTGAGTCTTGAAGGTTTTCTTTCAATCTGCACTCTGGATGACTTTAATACGGCAGTCTGGTGCATTTTCTTTACCTCTTTAAGTATAGCTGCTCAGCATCAAGTTGTCTTTCTTTGGAGTGTGGATTTGATGCTTCTGACACTTTCTAACTGTAGTCCAGAGAGAAGACTGATCAGAAAACTTCTGATAATAATAAGGGTCTGTAAACAGGAAAGCCTGGAGCTTAAAAAAAAAAAAATGTAATGAAAGAATGATGAATTAAGCTTAATAAGATCTGGTGAATCTTAGTAGAAAGGATCCCAGTCCTCAAAACAATAAAGTTTTACTATGGTTTCTTCCTTTGAAAGACTGTTGTAACAGTCATTGTTCCTAGTATTTGACTAAGCATTGCAAAGCTGCATTTGCTCCAGCTGAGAGCATAGTTTTTTGTTAAAAAGGTTGAAGGCATGGTAGTAGAATTATAGTCCTTGGGATTGCAAAGTATACTGTGCTCAATCCCATCCGTACCGTAATTTAAATTTACTCCGCAAATAACTTGAGTATTCCTAGCAGCGATCTTGTTTATGACTGTTAACAAAGTTTTTAGTCATGCTTTGCAGCGATGTTTTCTAATATACTTTGTGTTTTGAGCCTAATTAAATTGTTAACTAATCACTTTCACACAGGTGAGACGCAGAAGATGAATCTCTTTCAATCCATAACAAGTGCCTTGGACAATGCTCTAGCCAAAGATCCGACTGCAGGTACACTACACTTGTTAGTGTCTTTTGCTTTGTGTAAATGTCCTTGTGTTTTCCCTGTTTATTAAATGCATTTCTTGTGGCCTTTAAAGTTTTCTAGCAAGTTATTTCTACACATTGATCTCAGATCTTAAGGGATTATAAAATCTAAGATGCAGTTGTGTCTTCTGTGGCAGCTGGGTTAATTTCGCTTAAAAGTCAGGACAAAAAGATACATTGCTTAACATGCTTCTGGAATTAGTGATGTGAACTGTAGTTAAAGGCAGCTTAGTTAACTTAGTTAAGGGCACTAGTAGGTAAAGGAGTTTTAAAAATGTAAATCTTAGGTTTTAATTCCTTCAATTCTCTATGCTCAAAAAGTTTTTTAGAGACTATATATGCCTCACTCTATCCATTCTTCCTTCCCTCTTTCCTGCCCTCTCCCCTGCTCCAAAATTCCTTTCCAGGTTTATTGATTTTTACTCATCATCATGCATGGGTAATGTAAGGTTTTTCTAGGCTTTTGCAGTCTGTATAATGTATAACTTTGAAGATGTTGCTTCATCATAGCTTGATTTAAAAGGTTTATCTTAAACTCTTTTGCACAAAGCTATTTACTCCAGTTTTAATTCTTATACATAGCAGGAGGTCTCTTGCTTCTCTTGTTGTAACAAAGGCATGATGATGGCCAGATATCTGAAAGAGATGTTTTTTTTTTTCTTTTTAGCATGTTAGTAACACTTTTTGGCGCTTCTTGAACCTTTGCTCAACCTGAAGTCTGACTAATTATCTCATCTGTTAGGGCAAATTCCGTATTATATGTCCAGTACTATGCCTGTATACATTCAATCTACAGCTGTTATTATCACCTTTTTTGAATTAAGCTTAGACAAGCGAGAGTGTGCCCTTGTCTAAGTGCCAAGAACAGATTTTAGTATGATTTCTGTAGAATCAGCTGTATAAAAATAAGTAGAGTGTTAGTCCTGCAGGAATCTAATCTCACATATAATCTTTAGCCATTTAGTCACTCTGAAGTTCCAGTCTTGCTCCTTAGCTTTCCCAGTCCTGGGTTAGATCTTTGCAAAGCTCTTTGCAAGACCATGTTGGAGTTCTACAGTCCAGCCTTGTCAGTTGTCAGTATCACCCTACTTGCTGAGTTAATGAGTATTTCATGCAATAGAAATCATGTTCTTCATATGTTTTTAGTTGCGTGAGAATTGAGCAATGTGATTAAGTAGTGGAAATCCTCATATTTGTGTTGATGAGAGTGAGAATCTGTCCAGGAAAATATTTTCAGTGGCTGAACAGAATTACTAAATCCAGGCAAGTTTGCTGATATACGCATTAAACGGGTTTTTAATTTTGTATGTCAGCTGGCTCAAAAGTGAGTAGTCATGTGGTCATGGAAGGGCCTTACGAAGATTTTAAATACATAAACCCCAAAACAAATTAATATTAAAAATAAATTAGATGATCTGGGAGCACACTTCAGTCATATACTCCATGACTGCATTGGTTTTACATCATTATACAAGTTGTTTTTCTTTAAGTGGTGTCATTTACATGATTTTCAGAAGTGTGTTAGTTCCTTTTAGCATTTCCAACCAGAAATGTGTTTAAACAAAAATAATATTTGAAAGATAAGGAGGCTGACTTATTCTTTTTTGTCTTTTAGAATATCTAGGATATCAAGGGATTTGGGAATTATCAGAACTGATCCCCGTTCATGAAAGCTGCTTTTGGTGATACTGCTGCACATCTCTTACATGCTTAAAAAAAATTGAAATGGGCAGTACTTATTTCTGTGAATCAAATAACAACACTGTATTAAGAAAAATTAGACATCATTATTCCATAAATTCAAAGGAAAAATAAATAAACCTAAGATTAGTTGATTTGAAGCTAAATTTTAAGGGCAATTTCTTTTAGAGATAATGATCTATTGTCTACATCGCCCACACTATAAAGCTAGTAGTTTGAATACTGAGAGTTGCCCTTGTCTTATGTTAGTGTCTCAAAAACCTTTCAAACAAGTTCATTAAAAGTAAGATGCATTGGAGTAACATTAGCCTCCTCTACTGTTATTATTTTTCAGTAATATTTGGTGAAGATGTGGCCTTTGGTGGAGTCTTCAGGTGTACAGTTGGCTTGCGAGACAAATATGGTAAGCTAACTTTTAAATCTGACATTTTGATATTAGCTTCTCTGTTCTTTTGTACCCTTCTGTGGTTTGTGGGAGAAGAGAAGAACGTGTGGGAGAGGAGCCCTGTAAATGGGCTTCTGTTTTCTTTTCTGTCCTTAGCAAGAGAAAAATTTTGAATGTATTACCAGTTATGTAAGCTTTCAAAGCTTTCAAAACTTGCTGTCATAATTTCAGGAGTCTTCTCTTTATCCAACTAACTTTATCAATGTTGTTATATTTTTTCTTAAACTGCAGTTTTACTAGATATTCATAGTGTGGCCCCATTTAATTACTGTAATCAAAATAAAGCCTCTTAGCAATGATACATGGTGATGTTTTTTGTCCCATCTGTCAAGAATTGAAAGACCATGATCCACGTCTTTCTTTTGGAGTGACCCATAAAAGGGAGAGGAGAAAGGCTGTACTTTTAAGATGTTTAGAAGCATAGCCACATTGTTGTCTTGTTTTTCTGCCTCAATGATTATGTGGATGTTTTCACACGCTCTGTTTTATATGTTAGTATTCAAAGAGTTTGGATAGGACTTTTATTAGGAACGATCATTAGTGCTGCATGTTGAGGTTAGCAGTTCTGTAACTCTACTTTAAAAGACAAAAGGAATAAATTTTATTTTGTTAGTCTGTTGTTTTGTGGGTAATTTATCAGTTTTCTTTGATATAAGAAAGTAATATAATACTGGAATGAAGAAAAGACATTACTTAATTCTTGTAGTAACATTTTATTGATGGTGTATTCAAAAGTGCTGTTCAAAGTCTCTGTGATAGCCCTTGCCCAAGTTTGCAGGGGCTACTGTTGAGATGGGCGCTGTTGAGGGAGTGCAAAGAACTATTTACACTGAGTTAGTCAGTATGATAAGCAACAGTTGCAGCATATTAGCAGCTTAGCTAGAATGAGGTTTATTCTGTGGGTATAACAACAAAGGATTTTAATAAGATCTTTTAATAAGATAAGTCATTCATAAATGACTGGGAATATTTGAAAAGAACTCCTTTAAACTGTGAGAGGTAGTGAGAAATAGTGGAAGTACTTAGATGAGCATTGAACAAAGGCTAATGAAAGCTAGTATTGCCATTTATTCAAAAGGGGTACTGACCTCTTTATAGTAAATGAGAGGATAGATTTGATAAGCAAAAAGTGAGAAGTGCTCTTGTTTCATGTGACTGTAAATTACAGTGGATAGGTACATAAAGTGCTGGTAAGATCAAATTAACAAGGTACAGAACTGTCTCTTCATATTCATTCAGAGCATTGCAAAGATTATATTTGATAGAGAAAAGTGTGTTAGCTAGATGAGGGGAAATTTGAAAAGGTTTTGCTGGTTTCTTTCTTAAATAAAAATAAGTTTGTCTCACAGATTCATTACACAAAGATATTCCTAAGATCCATTTGTTCTGCAGATTCTGAGATTTAGGTCTCGATGAGAAGTGAATTGAAGATGCTGATAGAGTGAGAGAAAAGGGTGTGAAGAAGGCATGAAATTAAAAATAAGTAAGAGTTCTTATGCTGCTAATTAGATGGCCAGAAGTAAATGAAAGCAGTTATCTGAAATACAAGTTTGGACAGAAAGAGAATTCTGAAGGTAACATCAATTTAAGGGTTATTTATATAATGGTAATTCAACTTTAAGGCAGGTCAGATGACACAGGTAACTTGGCTTCTTTCTTCACAAATAGCAAAATTCCGTAGAAAACTGCAGTGTCTGAAGAGGAAATGGTAAAGCTGAACTAGAGGATGTACTGAAAATGCAGTTACAATGCTGAGAAGAACCAGGAAAGACTAAAAATGCAAAAACTGAAGGAATCCAAAATTTTGAGAGAGGAGTGGCTGGCTATGTAAGTGTTGTCCTAGAGATTAAATAAGCTCTGGATGCAACGCTTGTTTTATGCAAAAGCTAGGAGTCCATGTAAGATGAGGAGGAATTCCAGAAGAAGTTGATGAACAAGCAACATTGTGGATCTTACCTGTATGAGGAAGATAACATACACTTACTGACTCTTCTTTCCTCATTCCCCTTCTGCATTTACCATCAAAATGATAATAATAGGAGATATAAGCAATATGACATTGTTTCTATATGTCCATATAAAATATGAAGGAATGATTTTTTCCCCCCCCCCTTTTCTTCTGGAAAAGGAAGGTTGGTGTTCTAGTGTTTTGTTTTTTTTTACTCTCCACAGGTAATAAAAGTCACTAGGTGGCAGTCTATGCCTATAAATAGTTATTTTGATGCCAACAGATAGTTCCTTTTCAAACACTTTTGTAAAGGTCAAGGTCTAAATATCACCTAATATTATAGTAGGGAGAATTTAGTATATTAATAGTAGTAGTACTATACAGATGTTGGTTGCTATCCAGACTGTTAATGGAGTCTCTCTGGGGAGACAGAGAAGAAATTTGCTTTTAGAATACATCTGTCATCAAATCTAAACCCTTTTTTCTTTTTCTCTTTTTTTTTTTTTTTTTGCCAATCAGATTAATTTTTGACATGCTGACCGGGTTTTGTTTGAAAATGTTTAATTGAGGAATCAAATGTAAACAAGTCAGTATGTGGAAGTTTCTTTTGCGCAGTAGCCATGACTTAGGTTAGTATGTTTCTTCCTATACGTCTGGTGTACAGGAAATGGGCAATTCCTTTTTTCTGGCATTGCTTTGCTGCTCATGATCCCTTTGCATTTACTGAATGCTTAGGAATCCATTGCTGTATAATTCTCCATCCTGAAAATGAGTAGAGTCCCTGAAGTTTTTATGTGGGGAGTTGCTTTTGGGTAAGGGAAGGGAAGTAAGTCTTGTACAGCTTTTTCCTTTGTCCCCTCTCTCTGCTCTTGCAAACTGGAAGGCATATTCTTGTTTTATTTCTTGTTTCCTTCTCCATCATCCCCTGCCAGGTTTTTGGTTGTCACCATTTTGCGGAGGTTGCATACTCTAACCTGTACAGTATCTTTATTGAAGTAGTGAATATCCGCCATTCCATAGTCCTGCTGTCTGGAGATGTGTCCTGTGTCTATAGCAAACATGTAAACTGCAGGATTGATAGTCTGCCTCCTTGTCTACTGTACTTTTGTAGCCTAGTTAATGCGTGCAAACGTTTTTGTGTGTGTTTTTTTTTCTCTCTCCATTTTTTTTTTTGTTTTTTTACCCAGAGGAAAGTACATTATTATTTTTGTCTTTTGAAGAAAATGCTGCCTGAATGAAATAGCTTGTACATCTGTCTTTGAATCTGCAGATGGATTTGAAACAATGATGTTGGAGTGTGAATACATGTCCTATTGCTCTCCCTGAAGTGTGAAATAAAGTTGCAGCATGTAAAGATCAGTATCATCCACATGACAAAAACAGAGAGGAAATCAGAGTTAGGGATTAGATGACAGGAGGTAAAGAAATGGGAGGAAAAAACCCAGAAATGGAGAAAGTAAGCGGAAGGAAAGACTGAGAAATGAGAATAGCAGAAATAGTGATTGACAAGAAAGCCAGAACAGGTGCTTGGTTGGGTTTGGTTGTTGGTTTGTTTTTTTTTTTTTTTTTTTTTCTTGTATGGTGGGTTTTGTTGTTGTTGTTGGTTTTTTTTTGTTTTTGAATAATCTCTCTGGCATTCTCCAAACACTTAGACCTTGAGGACTTCCTTAACTAGAAGTGCCTCTGTGTAGTCGTCTGCCTCAGTCAAGATGTGTCTAATACTATTCTGATATATGCTTGAAGGAAGGCTCTAATGTGCACTTACTGCCATGTCAAAAACCTTTTCTTAGCAAGCATAAAGATCAAGAACTTTATGACTGTTTCAAAGCTTAATATTCTGAGAATGCAGAATAGGAGCAGTCTTTTCTCAGGACTCTGAGAATCCAACAGAAGTGAGATTGGCTTGGTAGGTCTTTCCCTGTAACAGTATTTTGGGAAGGCTGAGTTTGTTTATGTTTGCTTTTATAGATGAGATTTGAGTAGGTGATAGAAACCAAACCCAGAAGAACTGGAGTGATTGAATGAATTTTAAAAATCGAAATAATTAGCTCGAGTTACTGCCCATGTTTGTTGTCATATCAAAAAGTAATACGCTTTAAAAAGTAATCTTTAGCAATTCCTGTCTCTGTGCTAACAGTTATTTATGTATAGGCTTTCCAATACTACAGCTGTTTGTAGGTCTTATCAATTACATGCGGATAATATTATAGGTGCACAAATGTGCATGTATGTGTTTGGATAGTGTGTTTCAGTCAAGCTATGTTTCACTCAGACGCTGGGAAGTTACTATTCTTGCCAAAAGGTCTGCACTATAGAGAGAAAAGTTGACCTAGTAAGGAAACGCAAAGGACTAAAACTTAGTTTTTCATGTTGCTAAGATTTCAAGCAAGTTTGAATAGCCAGGGAACCAGTAGTTTCCCCTTACAACAGGAATAGTGTTTGAGCCTTATATCTCTTTAACTAGGCAGATTGTAGTTTATTTTAGGAACTGTTTTGTTGGTGTATGTGATGTCTAATTAGAGTTTATTAGAGCTTTTCATGTTTCTTACTCCAATCACTTCCCTAGTCCTGCTGGCTACACTATCTCTGACACAAGCCAGGATGCCTTTGGCCTTCTTGTCCCCTTGAGCACAAGCTGGCTCATGTTCAGCTGGCTGTCAGTCAGCACCCTCAGGTCCTTTGCCATCAGGCGGCTTTCCAGCCACTCTTCCCCAAGCCTGTAGCATTGCATGGGGTTGTTGTGAGCCAAGTGCAGGAACCAGCACTTTGCCTTGTTGAGCCTCATGCCATTTGCCTTGGCCCATTGGTCCAGCATGTCTATATCTCTTTGTAAAGCCTTCCTACCCTCAAGCAAATCAACGCTCCCACCCAACTTGGTGGTGCCTGCAAACTTGCTGCGTGTGCCCTTGATCCCCTATCACACAGCAGCCTGCATTTCTCTTTCATGGCATGTCTTTCTGGTTGAGACCAAGGGAGTCTAGGTGTCTGCTTAAGTTAGATTCCTAGTATTTGGATGCCTGATTAGATTACCTTATAAGTTTTTGAGCTATTGGATTTTTTTTTTATTGAGTTTTTTTTTTTTTTTTTTTTCTTTTCAGTAGGGACGTCTTGGATAATACCATTTTAGTTCATTTGCAACTATTTGAAAATATGGCTAGGATGTGAATGCTTTCAATGGAAATCTTTATTTCAAAGATTCTCTCAGTTCCTGGAAGATGCCACTGTGGTGTTTCTCACCAGAAGTAAGTGCTTGCCCAGGGTAGAAGATACTTGGCCTTAGTTCTGTCCCTGGGAAGTTTTGAACTTACTCCCAAAAGAGTTGGCTAAGATATCAAAGCTGATCTCTGTAAAGATGCAGCAGAAATAGTTTTGACAGCAGTTGGTCTTTTGAAACGTTTTGGAATGGATTTATCTTTTGCTCATGTGATTCATTTGTCACTGTTTGGGATCTTCTGTGTGATAACAGAGTGAACGAGAGGAAGATAGATTTCCTCTTTTCTGCATTAATGTTCCATTACTAGTTGGCCTTTCACTCATGGCTTTTATTTTTGTCTGTTCTGGTTTCTTTTAGCTCTTCTGTTTGGTCTCTTTTATTGCTGTCCTCCTCTGTTTGTCAGTGCTTACAGACATGTACTGCCCACAACAGCTTACGGTATTCTCATACAAAGTCAATTAGAACAAAATGTTTTTTATAAGGTTTCTGTGTAACATTGCTAACATGTTCTGCAGTGATGTTTGCTGCCTATATTGGCAGTATGGTGTTAACTGTCAGTTTGTGGCGTGCTTTAGTCCCCTAGTCCTTTTCTATTTAGCTGCTGTGCAGCCAGTAATTGCTTCTTTTCCAGGTAGACAATTCAGTAAGAGCAATTGTGTGTCACTCTTATATGTAGGATAAAACAAATATATCTCAGATCATTTCCTTTCAGGTAATTCTGAATGGTTAGAGACATTCATGCTTGCAGACAGTAGTAAGTGTGGAATAAGCTTCTAAAATAGGTGTCCTTACATGGAGTTGAAAGGGTGCAATAAGTACAAACAAATAACTTGAAATTTTATTACTTTCTTGCCCGATTCTGTTCAAGCATATAGGCTTGTTTTATAAATAATCTTCCTATGCTGTATTATTTTTAGATAAAGTTGGTAGGATTTTTTTTTTTCTTTCAACCCATATTTTAAAAAACCCTAAAGAAGTGTAAAACAGATGGGGAGCAGATTGTAAACAGTAACTGGTGCCTGTTCAGTTTGTCCAGGATATCTTCTTTCAAACTGGAAAATCACAGGGGAAAAAAAAAAAAAGGAAAAATCAGGAGAAGAAATAACACTTGTGTTGAATCTCATGAGGATGGGAGAAGTTGAGTCAAAGATTGCCTCTGTGGAAAATTTCCAACACATCAAAAAGCAAGTGATTGAACTGCAAATGAAACCAAGAAAATAATACCTAATGTCAGAATGACCTAGTCACATTAGCAATCAGCAATCGGCTGGATGATTTAAAAATGATTTTATTTATCACTTCCATATTTGTTTTCCTCTACTTTCTGTCTGCCTTAGCGAATTAGAGCTCTGAAGCACAGGGCATGGTTTTGGACAGCTGGCAAAGGCTGTTCTTATCCTTCAAGATTCTTAGCGGTCAAGATTCTCTGGCTTCCCTACGCGCACAGTCCCAGTGGAGGATTATTATTATGGTTTGAAGATTTTTTTATTACTGATTAGTTTTCTCTGGACTCTGCTGGCTGCAACTGAAGGATATGGACCATCCAAAACTGGATACTTTGTGTCTTACTGAGTAAAACCCTGTTACTTATAGCTTTCTATTGATACTTCTCATAATAATGCTAGCTTGTGTTGTAGCACTAATGCTTATTTACAGTGTCTGATCCACTGTAATCCCTGGTTGTTATTCTGCAGACTTTGTGCCTGAGGTGTAAACACCTGTGTGTTTTCAGGGAACACTTCATTCTCAGTAAATGAGTTACTTGTTTATAGTAAAATAATTCAGTTTTTTTTCTGTATTTGACCAGAAGATGTCTGTAACTAGCCATGCCCAAGAGACATCAGCCTTTCTAAAACAGAGATAGTCATTCTTTGGAGAAAAGTACTTACATGAACACAATGTTATTTTATGAGCTTGAATTGTAGAAAACTCCTGAAGGCAAGTTCTGTGTTTAAGTGAAATGGCTATGGAGGAAAACATGGGTGAGAACATAAGGCTGTCCCCAGGTTGTTATGGCACTTGTTGAAGTTTATTGGCTAAGGATTGGATATGCTTACAAAAACTGCTTAATGTCCTGATGGCTTTTAGTAGCATGAAATAATGGGAGAACCAACCTTTTGAAACGGAGCTATTATTAGTAGAGATAATGTGATTTCTTTTCTTTTCTTTTCTTCTTTTCTTTTCTTTTCTTTTCTTTTCTTTTCTTTTCTTTTCTTTTCTTTTCTTTTC